>JAHKKF010526515.1:0-19799 GCA_019740295.1 Labeo calbasu
CATTTGCCATGAGTAGTTCAATCTGAATTTTATGAAGCGACGAGAATACTTTTTGTATGCAAAGAAAGTAAAAGTAATGACTTTATTCAACAATTTGTTTCCTCTGCGTCACTGTAGCGCCATTTTGGATAGTATCACCTGTACGCAAACATCATACGCTGTTCTCTGTCAGCCGCGTCACGCGGATACGCTGTTTTCGTTCAAAAGCGTAATCAAAGCATAAATGAACGGAGAAAACCTATCCGGGTGGACTATTTTAATGACGTCCTTACTACCTTTCTGGGACTTGAATGTGTCAATTGTGTTGCTGTCTATGCAGGATCAGAAAGCTTGGATTTCATCAAAAATATCTTAATTTGTGTTCCGAAGATGAACAAAGATCTTACGGGTTTATAATGACATAGGGATGTAAATTAATGACAGAATTTTCATTTTTGGTTGAGCTGTCGCTTTAAACTCGTAAACCGGCTTAGTCTGAATAATGAACAAATCTTTTTTTATTATCTATTTTTGTGAACTGAATCAGATGGGGCAAATGTGAAGGTTTTAATGACATTTAAGTGTGTTCCTTACACAAACTAATGCATGACTTCAGAGAACATGGAATATAGCAGACAAAATTTGAACCACATTTTGATAGTTAAATCCTGCTTTTTTTTTGTCATTTTAAAGGTTGATGTCTCTAGTCTTTGTCCACTTTTATTATATTGAAAGAATGTCAAGGATTTTCACCTTTTGTGCTGGACAAAAGAAAGATATAAAGTAAATGATAACAGAACTTTAATTTTTGGGTCCTTTACATCACTCCTCACCAATTCCCTGGCTGTGTGTATGAGAGACAGAAAATGTTTTCTGTACTGTATTTCACTTAAAGGAGAAGTCCACTTCCAGAACACCAATTTACAGATAATGTACTCACCCCCTTGTCATCCAAGATGTTCATGTCTAATAAATAAATTGTGTTTTTTGAGGAAAACATTTCAGCATTTTCTCCATATAATGGACTGCTATGGTGCCCCGAGTTTGAAGAAGGGTCATATGTAGTGAAACGATCGGTTATTTTCATTTAAAAAATACAATTTAAATACTTTCTAATCTCAAACGCTCATCTTGTCTTGCTCTGCCTGAACTCTGTGTATTCTGACTCAAGACAGTTAGGGTATGTCGAACATGAACATGCAAAGAAGATCAAACACTCTTAACAAAATAGGTAAAACAGCGATGTAGGACGATTTCAAAGTTAAGGGGAAAACATGAGATGGGAGCTTTTCGACATACTTTTTTTTTTTTAAATGAAAATAACCGATCGTTTTGCTAAATAAGACCCTTCTTCCTCGGCTGGGATCGTTTACAACCACATTTGGGATCGTTTGAAGCTGCATTTAAACTGCATTTTAGAAGTTCGAACTCGGGGTACCATAGCAGTCCATTACATGGAGAAAAATCCTGAAATGTTTTCCTTAAAAAACAAGTTTTTGGTGAACAAACAATAAATTCACATTAGCATTGAAAACAAATGTTTTTCAACTCCTGCCTGTGTGATTTTTAAGCAAGGAAAGCATAAGCTGGTAAACGGTCCCTGAATCGTCCTCGTGCCGACGCTGGCGGTTTTATACAAGCCTGTATTAGATGTTACACAAAAGGTGGTGAGCTCCCTGCGACCTGGAGTGACGAAACTGAGGTGCGAGCAGCAGTCACACTCTCATCTTTTTGAAGAATCTCACATATGGGCAGAGGAACGGGAGCGAAAGAAAGCAGAAAGTCTGCCAGATTGTGGCAGCGAGATGAGATGAGAGGTTGAACAACCCTGTCTCTCATTTTCCAATTTTCTCATTTTCTGCACCTTAATGGGCGAAAAGGCGCTCCTTGTGTTTTGCCCCACACTCCCCCCTCTTCTCCATCTCTTTCCTCCACTCAACGTTCTCTCCATTTAGTGCCCCTCCGGAATTGGGGAGGGGGGCGGTGACGTGCTTGGGGCGTCCCCGGGGACGCGGTAGCGCCGACAGCCACCGTACAGTGATGGGGAGAGTTTTTAAAGCGGGACGGAGGATGAAAATATGGCAGCAGAAATTGCTCTATCGGTTCTGGATCATTTAGAATCCAATTTAATCCTGCCCTCCTCCTGGGGGAGAGCGAGATGAACGAGAGAGGAGGGGGGAAAAGCATAGGTGGAGAGAGAGAAATAAAAACAAAGTAAAGTGCTTTAATTAAGAGGGCTGTGAGAAAGCACTGGGTCTCTGCAGCATGACTTGTGTTTATGGAGTCAGTCATGGGCATGACGGCGAACAAATAGAGGTGCCGAGGAACCTGGTCCCCTCTGAGGACCAGCAATCAGGTTTGACGGACATGTGAAACCAGTCTCAGGAGAGCAGTGTGTATGTAGTGTATAAAGTGGCTTGTAGATGTCGGGATGGGACATAGCGCATGTCAAAGGGCTAGTTTGTTGTGGAAAAAGATTACTCTTTTGTTTAAATCAAATTTCCAAACAGAATGCGATGGTGCAGAGCTCCAATAATGAGAGCTCCCAAGGAAGAAATCTAAGAACCACCTCAATTGCAGTCAGAGACACTTCAAAACGCACAATCCCAAAACAGCCTCTTTATAGTGTAGAAGAAATAAAGAAGTCCACAAAAGCAACTCCTAATCAGTTATTTTGAAGACAAAAGACACTCCAGTAGTGATAAGCTCTCCGAGGTACCAGAATAAATTAATGAGTCATTACCCTTTGAAGAGCATCATGCTGATTACTAAATTGAAGCTTTTATTTAGATGATCTAAATCTAAAGTGCACATTTATGTAATGAATAGACTATGATAGAAGGATTATACATTTATATAAGCTCAGCAAAAAAAGTTTTCTCACATGAAACTGCTTTTATTTTCCACAAATATTTTTAGGAATAATAAAAGACTTGCAACTGTGCAAGTTTCACAGGCATTTGATGAACAGAAGTGGAATGAAAATCCCCGAACAATATATAATGTACAATAATTGTTTATGGTTCATTGATCAAGGATGAAAGAAAGACATTATTTAAACCCTTACCAATTAAGATCTGTAAAGCTTATTTGGATTTTACAAAATAAAGTTTAAAATACAGTATCCTGTAAAAAGGATGTTTCTTATTTGCTGAGTTTTCAAAGAAAGAGAAATATTTAAAGTTATGGCATATTATGTATGCCTTCTATGGAAGCCCGTTTCCAATCAAATGAAAAGATAATTGTGACTTTTTATCTTGCAATTCTGAGAAATGAAGTCAAAAATTGAAGTCAGAATTGAGAGAGATAAACTTGCACTTGCGAGGAAAATATCCCACTATTCTGACTTTATTTACAGTTATTTACAGTTTATATCTCACAGTTCTGAGGAAAATAGTCAAAATTGAGAAACAACCTTGCATTTCTCACTTTTTTTTATCAGAATCGCTTGATATAAACTTGTAGTTGCAAGTTTTAAAGTCAATATTGTGTGATATAAACTAGCAATTCTGAGAAAGTTGCGATTTTGAGAAAGAAAAAAATTCAGAATTGGGAGAGATAAACTCACAACTGACAAACTCACAAAAATAGTCTGAATTGCGAGTTTTAATCTTTTATAGTTTATATCCCACTATTCTGTCTCGCAGTTGTGAGTTTATATCACACAATTATGAGAAAAAGTCAAAATTGTGAAAAATAAACTTTATTAGAATTGCATGATATAGACTCGTAGTTGTGAGTTACAAAGTCAGTATTGCATAATATAAACTTGCAATTGCGAACAAAAAAAAAACCCCTCTAAATTGCAAGATTTAAATCTACAATTTTTAGAAAGCTGCAGTCCTGAGAAAAAAGTAAGAATTGAGAGAAGAACTTGTGAGTTTTATCTACTATTACAGTTTGTTTCCCACTATTCTGACTTTATTACTTGCAGTTGTGAGTTTTTATCATGCAATTCAGAGAAAAAAAAGTCAGAACTGTGAGTTTATTTCTTGCAATTCTGAGAAAAGGTCAGTTGCAAAGATGTAAATTTACAATTGTGAGAAAGTCAGAATTTTGAGATTTAAACTCAATTACCTTCAGTGGCGGAAAAGGGCTTCCATAGCCTTCAGATCATGTCACAGCCATGAATATCTTTTACGTGCTATTCCTAATAAGAAGTACACTGCTGTTAAAAGTTAAAGATAATTTAATCTAATATTAGTTAATTCATTACATACGACCCAACAATGAACTTTTTTATACATATACTTTTGATAGTATTTAATTCAGCTTTCTTGAAATATTAACTAATGTTAATCTTTACAACTTGAAATACTAAAAGCGGACTGTATGTGCTAAAAATTAAGACAAACCTAAATTATTAAATGCTGTGAAGGTTTTGTTCATTGTTATTTTAAAGTTAACTATTGCTTAGATGTAATTGTATTAAACCATGTCTTACTAAAAATAACTATTTTTGACTTGTTGTGAACAAGTTCATATAGATGCGTTATTCTTTTCCAATCCCTCTTCAGATCCTGTAGGCCAGAGGCATTGGGCTAATAGAGAAATGAAAGATTCACACAGTTGTAGACTGGATGGATGCTGTGTAGTGTATAAACTACTCGGTTGACGATCCTTTCACTGCGTGCTGTGTGTAGTTATTCAGATGAGATTGCGTGCTGGCAGATATTGATTCTGAATGTGCTTTATTGGCTATTGACCGTTTGATGAATATTTACACAACAGAGCTTTACTGCTGTTGCTCTCAGCCCCGTGTGGCCTATAGCTGGTAATACTCCCATAGATCAACATTTATAACACTGTAAAGCCACAGAAAGTTGAGGATGTAAATTCTTTTTTGGGCCGGTCAGTCACACTTGTTGGCGCATATCTAATTTTGTGAAATGAATGCACAAAGACCTATTTAATGTATGTAGACTTTAAAAGAAAACTGTACTCTTTGTATTCACATTTTATGTCTTTTTTTTTGTTTGGTTTGGATTTGAATTCAAAAATACTCGAAAGATATAATACTTTTTTTTTTTTCCCAGAAGCTGAAGGTGAGATGAGTATGTCCGACATGCGCAATGATAGTTTTTCTTTTGTCTGTTTTATGTAATAATCAAGTTCGTGATGTTGCTTCTGAGCAACAGCATTTTTCTGTCAAAAGTCAATTTGAGATGGCATACAAGTCACATCTGTGCTGAAAGTATTGGCATTCAGCTGGTGGCAGGTGTTAATTTCATAACCTGCTATTAAACTTTGTCTGTTTTTGTTCCTCTCATATAAAGTATTTAGTTTAACAATACTTTGCAGTGTTCTCACGTAGCCGGACGTTTGACTAACAACTTAGTGTAGCCCACATTACAGCTTATTCCAGCCAAGAAACCAGACGTTTTTACAGACCCGATCGAGACAAGCCGATCAGAGCTGATGGTTTATCATATCAGGCAGTTAAAGGCGTTTCGCTCTCTGTATTTCTGTTTGTATAGGAGTGTCAAGGTTAGAGGAATTATTGGATATTGTTTACACTAGCGGATTGTGTTGATGCTGTTGTGAGAATGTCAGTTTACTCGCATTATATTTCTGACATTGTGCTATTCTATTAATGGCAGAGTGTCCGTCAAGGATGTTTTTGTTGTTGTTGTTGAGAAAAATGTGACAGATCTCGCTATGTTTTTATTTTTAGTGTCATGTAGCCAGACTTCTAACTATTCTTGTAAAATATGTCCACTTTACAGCTTATTCTGTCCAAGAACCGCCCATATAGACGTGAAGCGACCGTCTAACTAAAAGACCATCTGCTAAAAGATATAATTTGCTTGCTACTAAGTGGCTCGAGAGTAATTCCTGGAAATCTTTCAAAGACTAGATGCCATGGTCCTTGCAAACATTGGCAATTCCAATGAGGAAATCATCTTAAGCAGAAAAACCTGTGTATCCTGACACCTGAAATTTGCGTATGTCGAAGCCAACTGGCTATTTTAGACAAGTTTTGTTTTCGTGTATGTGCGCAGTGCGCATCAGGTCATCTGTGGGCGGTCAATGGGTGTTTTGTCCGAGGCTGAGACTACTTGACGCCCTCAATGTCTTTCTCAAGGAGTTCGCAATTGCGGTGTTGCAGATTAAAATGGTTTGCTGTTGAACTCTGGTCAATTGATGCGTGCTGGAATTCATCTGGTTTTGCTCACTTATAGATGTGTTTTAAAGTGTGGGCAAACAGAACTTGGCCTTTCGACCTCCCTGGCTTTCTGTGTGCGTGTATGCTTAGTGCATTTGTGATCCGAGCAACCTTTCTCTCTTTCTCACCATGTGCCAGGACATTAGGCACTGTGCCCCAAAGCCCAGCGCCGGGGCCTGAATATGCATTACCGCTGACTGCTCTTTCTGTTTCAATGCTTTTAACTCTCTCTTCTCCCTCTGTATATGCATAATCCATCTGTCAGTCCTTTTTATTAGAGCTGTATTCTGTCAGACGTCCTAAAACACTCCTTTTCCTTTCTGCTTGTGTATTCGTGTCCACAGAGGCCTGACCCTGGTTGGATGCCAACAGGAACTTGCCCTGCCCTACTGCAATTGGTTAGTTGCTAGACGTCCCCAATGAGAGCACAAATTTAGCCACTGCCCTGATCTGACCCCTAGACCTCCTCGAGAGACCAATCAGTGTCTCTGTCACTCTTTCATTCTACCTCTCTCTCTCAATCTTCCATTTGGTGCATCTGTGGTCAAGGGTTATGCTGAAACCATGTGAAATCGTATCGTTTTTGGCATTTTTTTTTTATCATTGCACGACTAGCAAAGTCGCTTTCACCTGTAGTGTGTACGTGGCTGTATTTTGTGGGGGTTGAAAAATGATGTTTTGAAACTCTGCTTCTCCCATTTAATAGGTGAGTAACTTGATTTACCGAGGAGTTCTTGATTCTGGGAGGGTTAATTACCCACCGGTCCATCAGCATCTTCTCCAAAGCAGCTGAATCAAACCACGCCATCTGTGAACACTCCTGTCTGTCCAATTCGAGACATCACAACTCATGAGCAATACGGGCAGTCCTAGAAGCAATACTTCAGCAGAGGCATAAAACCGATAAATTGGCTGATGTTTGACCATTTTGAGATGTATCATTTATGTCTTATTAAATTGCATTATATTCTCTTGTTTTCTCCCTATATGAATTTCTAAAATGTGTTAGTTCACCACAAAACTAGAAAACATTTATAATGTGTTTTATTTTAATTTAACGAAAATAAAGTGATGCTTGGCCCTATGATTTCCGAAAAGGGGAAAACGCGGAATGTCACCGAATTGCCAAATTTTAAATGAATAAATTAAATTAGGTCAGTACATTTAAATTAAAATGTGATATGGGCTGGTGTTTGTGAATATTAAGCTTCAAAAATATTTTATAAATATGAATCCCGCATGTTCTGTGCATCTCTGTGTAAATGAATGGCACAGACGCACAGTTTTGTTTATTACACGCATGAAGTGCGCCTGACACTCGCTGCGTTTTCAGACTCTCCCGCCTCAAAAAAAAAAAAAAAGTACGTGAACGAACATAACCTCTAGAACTGAGTGTCACTTCATGAGCATTTTACCATTTCTTGTGACAAAAACTATAGTCATGTTATATACAAACAGAAACTCAAAGGTTTTCACAGCAACCTGTCAAAATAAAAGTTTGGTTTAACTTTATGATAGTAGTAGTACATTCGTTTTTTTTTTTTTTTTTAAATAAAATAAACTATTTAGAGATAATTTTGATTATTAAAAAACTAAAACTAAAAATTAAACTGAATTTGAGGGGGGGAAATATTTCATAGGGCCTTAAAAATGTATTTTTGTTAAACTTTTAATAAATTGCTAAAAGTTTTGTGATATCAGTTATGTGATATAATTAGCAATTAAAGCAATTAATATTTTTTTGATATATAAAATATAATTTAATCATTAAGTCTAGAAATGTTTTAATTGGAAAAAGCAGAATTTGGAAAAAAAAAAAGTGAAATGGATTTTTTGGGGGGGTAAAAATAAAACCGATTTCATCTGGCCCTACAATTAAGCACATTCTTTCTCTTTTTTTCTTCTATATGTCAAATATACAACCTAATCTCATGATGAAAACGTACCTGTGGAAACGCTTTTGTGAGACGTGAAATACATGCAGACACTGGGTGGTGCTAAAAAAGTGTTCGTTTTTTTTCCCGTAACAATTGAACCTACATATACTACATTTTATGTGATGTTGGTTTTGTACGCGTCACCGCAGTTCTGACTTGAAAAGTCCGTTGAGTGGCACTATAACTCTAACTCTAAATAAGGTATTTTAAATCTGCATTACACATAAACCGACCCAATAGTATGAACAAAAGTGAATGTGACATAATAAACGCAATCGCAAGCATGCCGTTTTAGCTTGTTTTTCGATCTCTCGTCTTTCAGCTTTCATCTGCATCTTAAGTCCTGCAGTGATATATACTTATTGGTACGTATTTCGTTTCTTGCGAAACAGTTCCCACAGGGCAATGAGATCAGGTAGTGAATAATAGTAATCATAATAATTACAAATAAGTCTTTCTGCTATTGGATACCAGCAGCAGCTCCTGGTAAGTTACTGTGACTTACTTTCTGATTTGAAGGGAGACAAGGGTCTTCCTGAGGCGTGTCTTTGGTTGCCCTTCCAGTGCTTCCCCATTGCGTAAATCTGTATGACTGTCACAGTTGAGCTGTGAACACACAGCCATTTCACACCAAGTTAAAACACCTGCGCACACACAAACAAACAGCAGCAGATTAACCGGCAATGACTTGAGCCCCAGCTGCGCTCGACCGACAGAGAAAAGAGGAAAGATGCTTCACTAGAACAAGTGTAACGTTTAGGAAGAGAGGATGTCACACTTGATAGAGTGTGCTTGTCACACATACCCACAATGCAACAAAAGCACAAAGGAATCTATTCATCTCTCCTTTTTTCGCTCTTCCCCACTTCCTGTGTCATGCATTTCTCTTCTCTCCCCTTCTGTGTATGAATGTAGTGACTAAGGAGAAATCCTCCAGCAGGATTTTGTCGGCACGTCTTGATTCAGCATCACTTTCTTGAGTTCTTGTTCTTCATCCTTTCTTCCCTTCTTCTTTTTATTCCAGGGCATTCCGTATTTCATATCGAGTAGTTTTTATCATTTCATTTCAGATAATTGTCATAATAAAATTGATTGTTAAACTGCAAGTGTTTGATGTTGCTGCATTTATACTGTAGAAAGCTTATTGTAATGGGGCAGATCTTTTTTTTTGTTTTTTTTTTTTTTTCCCAGAATATCTTCCAGTATGGATTATGTAAAACGGATTCTGCTGGTCAGCTGAAAGATATGTCAAGATGGACTGAATATTTAAATGTAGTAGCTATAAAAAAAAATACAAATGCTTTGAGGGTTTAAGGTGCTTTCAGAGAAACCGCAGGAGAGTGAAAAATCACAGAATAATCAGACGGGTTATAATGCAGAAATTAATGGAGAGCAAGATTATAGACCTTGCCAGATAGGCAGAAAAGCTTCTTAAGAGTAATTTGATTCAGATTAGTCTGAGATATGTGTGAGATTTCTTGCATAGATTATGTTTTCGCCTCACTCTAATACTTGACTGAATTTGTGCACGTTTATACATGGTGAAAGTTATTTCGATGGGATTTTGTTAACAGGTCATGTCATTACAGAAACCTGGAGCAAGGCCGGCGTTCTGTGTCCACCTAATCAATTGTGTGCCAATATGCTTTGTTTTTTATTTTTGCACAGAGAGCCAGCGGGCGTATCGCTTCGTACAAGGAAAAGACTGGGGGTTCAAGAAGTTCATCAGGCGAGACTTCCTCCTGGATGAAGCCAACGGCCTGCTGCCTGATGACAAATTGACACTCTTCTGTGAGGTAAGTGATGCACAACCAATCATATGCTGCGCTTTCTTTCGTAGGTTTTGTAAGATATGCTACTTTTCAAAAGTTTGGGCTGAGTGATATTGACAAAAAATTATCGCTTTTTTTTCATATCAGTCGATATAGATAATTATCTTGATAAAGGTCAACTTTTTTTTTTATTTCTTTCAAGTTTAAAAGGCAGATTTGTGCTCCAGTGTGAAACTTGTAAAAAACAGACCGTTAATTGTGGTTTTAAACTATTCCTTATGGTCAGAACATGACAAACACTTTGCGTTTTTTAATTCTTTACACTTTTCCAGTCATTTACCCTTAATGCAGGGTTCCCACAGGTCCTTGAAATCCTTGAAAGTTGTGAATCTGGAAAAAAAAAAAAAATCAAGGCCCTGGAAAGTTTTTGAAAATAAACATACATGGATACAGGTACTTGAAAGGGCTTGAATTTATTTTGTTTTCTGGAAAAAATTCCATATTATTCCCTCCAGTCTGCCAGTGTGTTATTTCGCCAACTAGCTTGCTTGATTTACGTTAGTTAGGGTGACCATACGTCCTCTTTTCCCCGGACATGTCCTCTTTTTGGACCTAAAAAATGCGTCCGGCTGGGATTTCTAAATCGCCCAAAATGTCTGGGATTTGGCTTTTGCTTTCTACAGTTGCCATTCGTTGTGTGCTTTTTTATATTAAAGCCCTATGCAGGACTGTTTTCTTGATCCCGCTCCCGCTAAATTCCATGCCATTACCGCCTGCTCACGCAATTATTCTAATATTGAATATAATTTTCATGCATCAGGGAGCCGCTGTCGTATACGAAGTATTTAAGTCTTTTGAATGAGCGGCTATTCACTTTCACTTTCTGTTTTGCATTTGCATTTTGCAATCACAAGCACTTTGTATAAAGGGGGCGCATCTTACAAGATCAGATATGAGGTCATTATCTTCTGAGCAGCGAATCCTCCAGTATGATTTGTCAGTCATGTCTCCTTACTCTTGTCTTGACCCATGATCAATTAAATCTGATTCCTGTAGCTTGTGTTGGATGCAGGGTTGCCAAATCTGCATTTTTGCTCGGAATTAGGCTGATTTTAAACTGTTGTGAAGGGTTCATTTTTCTCCTGCGGGTTAAATGTTTGAAATATTGCATAAATGACATTTGACTGAAATGCTTATTTTAAAACATTTTGCTTTGTATCTGTGATAAAACTGCAAGAGTTTAAGTTTTGTGATGGCCACTGATAGGAAGCCGTTTAGCTGTGTTAATGATCAGTTGGCACAAGGGTGACTGTATGTGAAAACTGTAACAATATATCTTACAAGGTAATGTGATGTTACCTTGCTCTCACTTGAAATGTGTCCCCACATTAAGTCCTTGAATTTTTTTTTTTTTTTTTTTAATTAACCATTGGTCTTCCATAGTAGCATACATTTAGATCATAATAATCAGTTAAAGCCACGCATATAGCACCTCAATAACATGGTTAAAGTATAATATGGTTAATTGTATGAAAAATAGTAGTCTAAATACATTTAGTATAAATGCTATAGCTTAATCACAAAAACTGTAATTATATTCCATTACTTCTCCTTCAATTCATTTAATACATGTCTACATTAATACTATAATAAAATTCGACACGAATACCCACATTTCTGACACAATATCATGATGCAGTTAGTACTACTACAGTAATCCATGGTAAATGATGGCGATTTGTAGACTATAAAGAGAGAGCCTTCTGTAATGTTTTTGAAAGTTCTAAAGTCTCTTATGCTCAGTAGGGTTGCATTTATTTGATCAAAAATACAAATAAACCTGTAATATTGTGAGAAATTATTGGAATTTTAAATAACTTTTTTTCTATTTGAATTTGTTAAAATAATGTATTTCTGTGATGAACTTAATTTTTAGCAGCCATTACCCTAGTTTTTAGTGTCACATGGTCTTTCAGAAATCATTCTAATATGCTAATTTATGATTCTTAATGTTATCGGTATTGGAAAAACAATGTAACTAAAAAGTTAAAAAGTTAACCAAATGTGACAGTAATCCATCCATGCTAAACAAAAGTTGTGATTATCTTACTGACCTTAACCTTTTCAACAGTAGTGTAAGTAGGGAAGGTTTTTTTTTTTTTTCATTTGAAAAAAATAAATACATGATTTAATGCATTTTTGTTATTTAACCTCCTGGTGTCGACAGTTGAATTTTTAATGATAACAGCGAAAATCTCTGTCATTTTTTTTATTGTACACTTAAGATAATAATAACATAAGATATGATATAGTAATACATCACTTGAATTCGTAAAGGGTCTATTTTTATTTGTGTTCACTCACAATATAAACAAAACATTGTACTTTTGTAAAATAAAGAAAAGAAACAGTGTGTGCATTCAGCTGTCTCAGTCTCCGCGCTTATCTTTTTGAAACGCATCACTAAAATGAACCAAAACTCAGCGAATACTCGACACACAGACATGAGAGATATATCTATAGAAAGCTTGACATGTCTACTTTTAAATGAAATGATAAGTCTTGTTGAAAACAAATATGCTGTTATAAAGTAATCTGCATAAAACCAACGTGATGTCCAGCCTTTCCCGTTCGACTTTATTATCTCTAATACATGTGATTTTGGCTAAAACGGTTGAAAATTGAGACCCCAGAATGTTATTGTTTTGAAAGCTCCCTTAAAACATTGCACTATAGTCATAGAGATTCGTACGGATGCTTTTAGTTGTTGCATCATGCCTCACACTGTTTTTTGAGCATACTGCTACAACTGTTGTTTAGATGATGTAAAAAAAAAAAAAGTCTCCCGGTTTTAAAAGATCCCGGTTTTATACCGCTGCGCTCCGTCTAGCTGTTTCTGAACATAAGAAAATTGTATATGTAAACACTCCCAAAGAAACATGTCTGATAGGGGTCAGGTGAACCTGAAATGAGATTAATTATACAGGGTTTCCTTAAGACTAATTAGTCTGCTAGTCTTGGAAATATGCAGTTTTACACATCCTAATCAAGATAGACAAACTCTTTCCTCTCTCCTCTCCTCCACCTCCTCTTCGCTCTTCTCCTGTATCTCATTATTATTTCCCAGAACTTTAGCATTGCCTCCTCCTTTCTTCCTTCTTGCACCATTCTTAACTCAGTTTTCCTCCCACAATTCTATTCTCTTTTTTTTGCCTACATTTGAGGTGTTTCTCTCTCTTTCTCTGTCCTCTGTTATGCGGTTTCTTTTTTAGGTGTTAGCTCCTTAAATAAGGGCCTGAGCATACCTTTCCCTCTCTCTCTTTTTCTCTCTTGTTTTTAATGAGGAGAGGGGTCCCATTAGAGGTGGAACACTTGGTGTCATTGTGGCCAGCGAAATGGAGGGATTTAAGAGGGAAAAGAGGATTCTAATTCTAAATCTGGTTTCCCTTCTCTGCATTTTAAAGATTGATGAAAAATCGGACTAATAACGTGTTGGTTTTAGCTAATGATTCATTGACTTTGGTAGGTATATTCTCTTGTTCGACCCACCGTTTTCTTTTCTCGTTCCATTTCTCTTTCTATAATTTTGTTCTCTGTATATACTCTCTCTCTCAGGAGAGATTCTCAGATTCTCTTCTCTCCTTCACCTGTACTAGCTTTCTTCTTTTTCTTTCTCACCTCACCATTGCTCCCTCACTCCACCTCCATCTTCCAGCAGGTAGATTGCTCATAGTAAATAAATGAGCTCTACACTTCTCTCTCTCCATCTGACAGCAGCCATCTTTCACTCAGTGCAGCCATATGCCACACTGATAACTCTGAGATCCACTACGGCTGCAACATCTGCTGCTGATATGTATGTACACACGCATATATACACACTCACGCACACACAAAAGTTTGGAAATGGTAGCAAGTTGAAGGAGTACTGAAAAATGAAAATTGTTATTATTTACTAACCCTCATACTTTGATGCTTTTGCATCTTTTTGACACTTTTTTTGAAGCCTCTGTCTCCATTTATTAGATTTGCATCAAAAAGAGCTATTACAGTATGGTACAGTTCTTCAAAATTTCACTTTTCACAAGTTTGGAATCGATAGATTTTTTTTTTTTTTTTAATGACTTTGAAAGAAGTCTCTTATGCTCACCAGGATTGCATTTGTTTGATTAAAAAATACAGTAAAAACAATACTGTGAAATATTATTCCACTTTTGATTTTGTTTTAATGTTATTATGATGTAGTTTATTTTTGTGATGTCAAAACTGAATTTTCAGCATCCATCTTCAGTGTCACATTATTTTTCAGAAATCATTCTATAATATGATGTTTTGGTTCTCAAGAAACATTTCATATTATCAGTGTTGGAAACAGTTATGCTACTTAATATATATATATTTTTTTATATTTTTTTGTTTTTCGTTTTTTATTAGAAATCTTTTGTGATAATTTACATATATTTAATGCCTTCTTTCTGAATATTAATTACAAAAAACTCATTTTATTTATTTATTTCAGAAAGGGAAAGTGTACATTAATCAACATTCATGAATGTAAATGACTAATTTTCATTTGTAGTCCCTTTGCCAGATGTTATTAGGCAAGGAAAAAAAAAACAATAACAACAATACAACAAAAATGATAAACAACTCTGTAAAATACAGTTGAATAGCATATGTAATAGAATTTAAAGATTCAAAAGTGCAATGATATTAGAAGAAGCAGTGCAATCATTACACCTTTGAATAGTAGTGTATGTTCCAGATGTTTGGGTGTGAAATTACAGGAAGGAAATAGTGATAGTTTTCTTTTTTGAGTAAACTGTTTCTTTAAGAAAAGTTCTGTACCTGCAGCATCTGCTTTGTTCCTCTTCACCCTCAAAACACAGAGGGCTCAGCGGGGATGAGGATGTGATTGAGGGAGGAGGTGGAGAGGTAGAAGTGCTAAACCATCTCACCCTTATGAAAGAGAAGGAGGATTTGAATGTGTTAGTGTTTAACATTTGAACATTTTCCTGTAAACATTCACGCTACATACAGTACGTGACGAAGTGATGTGTTGCGACCTTCTGAGAAACACCTCAAAATGCATTAATCTTTACCTCGGTGTTGTGCTTGCATCTCCACAAAGGGTGTTTTCAAAGTCAGGAATCCCTTTTCACAGATGTATGAGGTCGGCAGTCTCTCTGCAGACGAGTCCGCTCGCGCGCATACATAATCGCAGACAGTTCAGTGAGACGAGAGGCAGATGCTGGTGTCAGAAGGAGGGAAAGAGAGGAATAAGATCAGGTGAAGGAGAAAAAGGGAGGTTTGTGGTCAGGGCCAGACTTGAACAGCTTGAGTGGAAATGATGCGTGTAAAAGCGTATGTGTAGTCTGAAACAGAATGACTGTATAAACAGCAGCTCTCTGACACAAACGCACAGCTGCTTACAAATAAAGCTTGCCTCTCTGTCTTTTTTCTAGGATGCAGTGTGCAGTATACATCGTCTACGATAATATCGTTGTTTAAAGATGGGCCTATCACAAAAACCACCCTGCTGAAGAAAACAATAGAGACCATCACAGAATTTGTAATGGTTTTACTGGTTATAATGGGAATTGTACTGGTTTTAATGGAAACTGTAATGGTGCCTGTTGGCCTCTACTGGTAATTGCTCACCTTCTATTGGTGGCTTGTTTAAACCACTAAATCCTAATGGAATATGTCCCAAAACACACTACAGGAATCCATTTTTTTAATGGGTTTAATGGTTAAAAGTTGGTGGTTTGTAATGGTTTTTGTAGTGGAGACCTTTTTTTTTGTTTTTTGTTTTTCCCCAGCAAACAAAACACACCAATATGACGCAAGAATACGCCACATGATGTAGACTACTGCGCATGCACATTTACAGTTCACTCTTTCGCTGCTTGATTTAGTCAATTAAAACACTTTTAGGCTAGAATTCACCTGAAATTCAAGATAATGGGGCAAATATGTCCCCCGTATGACTTTTACATGTCTTTTATATTTATTATCATCCGATATAGTTAATATCGGACGAAGAGTGACATTTTTCTCCAAATGTTAGCATGATTGCAAATGTGATATTGATTTGATGAACAGTTCAATGAACAAGAAGTTAATTTTAAGTGACTTGCAGACACAACAGTTTTTGTTTTTGCGGTATTTCGACTACGAAAATAGTTCCAAACAAGCAGCAGTAGAGCCCTGCAGTTCAGCCCGAGCCCGACGGGCCCCAACTTATAATTTTCACAGCATAACTCAAACGTGGGCCATGCATCGGACCTGTTTTAGACTTCTTATTTTTATATTTTCAACATCCATCAATGAAAAAGATTTGCAGAGCTGATGGAAACAACATGAGACCGTGCTACTATGACTGTCAAGAGCAATCGCACGCAAAAGGCTAAAGCTTGCATTAATTTATTAATAAACTAGTGTTCTTTGAGTCTCGCAAAGATGAAGTTGCAGATCCTGACTAACCATCTCCTCACCCTTTAGAGATAAATCTTTATGGATTTTTTAATGAAAGAGTTTTTTTTTTTAATTGTTTAGTTTTAAAGTAGTATTCAAAGCTTTCTAAAGCTGTATTTATTACATTTGTGAGGCAATTAATCGCTGAGTTTGGTTTCATCGTTGAGAAGAGCTCCTGTTCAAGACCCATCCTTTTTCTTTATTTTATAAAAGCACAATGAATTTCTGATGTTGTGAGTGCACCCTAATAAAAGTAGACCCTTTACAGGTACGATTGATGTATTACTCTCACCTTTATGAGCAAAAATGATGACATATTTTAAGTTGTTTCCAATGCAAGTGATTGTGCTGGCACCTCCATGTCCTGTATAGCACGCTTTAGCTCCTTTCCACACAAATGATTGTATATGCGCCTAATAATAACCTTTATATAGGTTCAATGTTTAAACTAACATTGTGATATGCTTGAACTGTTATATCTATAGATTTTATTTTAGGCAAGTTGTGATGATTTGAGATGGCTAAGTTGATTAAACATAAGCTATGATAAACTCGCTGGCTGCTTGGTCACTTTAAAAACAAAAACTTACATTTAATGAACAAAAAATTCTTCAAATGTTTTTCAAAATTAACTTAAATGAAACCAAATATAATCATTTTGTCATTGCATACAAAACTGAACTATTTTAATAATCTGAAACTAGAAGTGCACCGATACCGATACTGAGCTCCTGTACTCATACTTAAAATGCCCCGATACCAAACGCTGATACCACACAGCATGTGACAAGTGCGAATTCAGGCTAATAAAAACAGACAACAGAACAATAGATAGCAGAATGGAGTCATTAAAGATTAAGGATGTCTTTGAAGTATATGTAGGCAATAATATAATGTTAAACATTCAGTATTAACGCCTGTATAGCTGGTGCGCGCAAGTTGATAAAGCACGCAGAGTGGATTAAGCATGCGGCAGCGAAGATAGATGTGCGGGCTTGTCAAGTTAAGATCCTGCAATTGACATCAATGGAAAGTTTGTAGTTCGGTCGGATATGTCAAAAACAAGCAAGTAAAGCAATGCACAAGTTATTTAACGATAGGGAGGGAGAGAGAGAGAGAGAGAGCGTGCGCACTTCTGTTGCGTGATCTTTATTGATGTTCGCTCACTTAGCACACGCACTATTTGGATTTAAACTAAATCGTAAATATAAAACACAATTTATAGGGGCATTCACTATAAACATCATTTATTTTCAATCTTAAACATGCACAACTTTATGGCGAAAGTGAAAGTAGCAGCCTGTGTGAAATGCACTAGGCTGTCATTCTGCAACAATACAAATATGTACGCACGTTGCATATGTTTTGCTTGCTTCATTAGTGTTTCTGCATTATATGAGTCGCTTTGGATTATAGCCCAAATAGCAGCATGTTTCAGATGGAAAAAAAACGTGAAAAAAAAAAATTTCTGAAAATAAACGCGTGATTACAGTATGAGCCGCTGTAATGGAGCAATGCTATTAAATTAAAGATGATGTTCCATAGAGAAAAAAAAAATTAAACAGTGAAAGTAACAAAATACAATTTAATGGGCATAATTACGTGTAAAAATTATTAGGAGATATGTAGTCAAACCAAAAATTATTCATACACCAGATATAATATTTGATTTTTCAATTTATTTATTTTATTTATTTATTCATTTATTTTTACTAGTGGTTGCAGGACAGTTTATTTATGTAAGTGAGGATAGCAAAATAAAGTAAACTGTGATATATATACGCAAAAATTCTGCATGCAGTGGACTACCAGTGAAAGTGTTAATTTGGGACCAAAAATTATAAGTTCAGGTTTGCATAAACCTGTTTGACAGCATGCCCAGGCAAGGGTGGCCTGACAAAGTATTGAAGGTTGTGTAAATACTGTCATACCTAACAGTTGTCTGAATAATTTTTGGTTAATTGTAATCCATTATGTACTTTTCTATTAAAGTTATCTGATATTATCAAGATGAATATGTTCTGACACAGCATAACTCTGAGTTCTTGTCATTTTATTACCATTTTCTAAACTATAGCGAATAAACTGTGATAATGTGAGAAAAGCTATCTGAATAAATTTTGGTTGACTGTATATAGTTCTAACATCAGATATGCACGTTATTGTGGGCGTTATGACCAAAATCACTGTACAAGTAATTTTATATCAGATAAACAGTGTATGTCATGATATAGGTAATTTTTTAGCTTTAAGTTTAACCTCAAAATGATTTATGTACTACATAAGGTAGCAATGTATTTTCAAATACATGGCAGTTGAATTATACATTAGTGCCCCTGTTCGCACTGTTGCTCAGCAACTGTAATCAACACGGACAACAACATACATGTATTTCATTCCAATCAATAAAATGGTTTAAAGTTTAGAGAGCAGGCTTTTGTATTCTGTATGTGTGCATGCATGTACGTACGTATCTAATCTGTGTTTGTATGTATATACATAACATACAGGCAGACTCAAATCTGTATTATATCTGTTTGTAAGAAATTTGTTTGTTGTCCAGTAGTGGTAAATTCTGTGCTTAATTGTCTCTTGCATTAGTGTGCAGCGGAGGTGTGTTTGTTATTAAGAGTTGAAGTGAGAAGATACCGTGTGGTAATTCTCTAATTAAAGTGTGTGTAAATTACGCACTGCTTGGTTTGATTAATCAATGAATTCATTATGACCTGGACAAGCTCATTAGCATGAGCCCGATGCGGCGCTAGCACTCAGGACTGCCGCTGTCCTGAAGTGTGTATTTATAGATGCAGGAAGTCACCTGGAATTATTGTTTCTCCCTTTTCTTTTTCATCTCATCTCTTCCTCTTTCAGTTTTGCGTACGTGCCACTAATGAGTGAGTGATGAATGTCCGCACATGGGTTTCACTCAGCGAGTTTGAGTGTGTGTCGCAGGTTCATTAATCAAGTTCAGTGGAGGAGCGGCGTGCACACACACTAGTTTACACCCTCCTCCCTCATTAGTTTCTGTGTTTAGATTTACACACAGTAAACAGTTCAGTCATACTTGAGTCCAGACAGCACAGAGCTGCTCTAGTGCCCATCTCACACTGCTCATTAAAGTGATGTGCTTGACTTTAAAGTAGTAATCCGTCCTATTTCTGAGGCTGGAGATAAAGTCTTGTGTAAACAGACACAACTCCAGTCACTTATTCAGCTGCCTCAGGAAATGTATTTCCCATTCATTTTCTCCACAGACTTTATTAATAAAAATCTTCAATAATCTTTGACTTTTCAATCTTAAAGACATGGGCCATGTGATTTGTTATGAATCATGACATTACAACATTAGGATCATGTTTCATATTAATTTGAATATATATATATATATATATATATATATATATATATATGTGTGTATATATGTGTGTATGTATGTATGTATGTATATGTATATGTGTATACATATGT
>JAHKKF010526518.1:2366-15744 GCA_019740295.1 Labeo calbasu
GCAATTTGTCTACATCAGACACAGTGTTGCCAGATTGAAAATGTCTAAAAATCATCCCAGAAGCTCAAAATTGTCGTATTTGGAAGAAAATGATCAAACCTGTCCTGGAGGCACCCCTGACCTGCACGTTTTGCATGTCACCCTTATTAGACACACCCAAATCAGGTCTTGAAGTCTCTACTAATGAGATGATGAATCAGGTGGGTTAGATGAGAGGCATGCAAAATGTGCAGGGCAGGGCTGCCTCCAGGACAGGTTTGAAAACCGCTGATCTAGACCAACAACTTTTTGATGACCTGCAAATTACCGCAATAGATAAAATAACTTGACTATCTTAGTGGGAAGGTGAAAACTCCATCTCTGAGTTGGTGTCATCGAAAGCTTGCATGTTGCCAGATGTTATAGCGTATCACAAAATTCAGAAATTATTGTACATTATTGGATTATTTGTTTTTTATATTGATCGAACATCGTACAGAGGTCAAAATTATCGTACAAACACAATAATTATCCTACATCTGGCAACACTGACCAGACACAAGATGGTTATGCGACATGACAAAATCAAATATCACAGCCAATCAGACATGTGTGGGCGAGCTGGAACTGGATAAGTTTAAAATTTAATTCATAAATATTAAACTTTTTAACATTATAAAAATTACATAGGCGCTGCTAAGTGACTGATACCATCTTTTCATACACGTGTTGGTTCGCACTGAGCGGACAGTTTTAACTTACATGTTTGTTTTAATTTTTTTCAAGATCTGAGGTAATCTATCTACTGTTGCTTTTAAGTATGGCTATAAAGGTTACACAAAATGATATTCAAACTCACGTTAGACACTTTCAGCATTAATAAAGCACATAATCAGTGCCTAACATCATTATTGTCATAGTTTGTATGTTGTTGTTCCAGCCGCGACGTTGAAGGATTCGAAACCGCTTCTAATAAAGAATTCCCTGCCGCGTCTGCTTAGGACACGGCGTAACAAACGCGGCAACAGTATAAAAGTATTCCTATTCCGTAGGAGAACCGTGGAATTGGCAACTGTGTTATATAAAGTCAGAAGCGGTGAATATTAGTAAGCATTTGTTTAATTGTGTTCCTTATTGTCTTTTCTTCTCTTCTTCTTCTTTTGAAGTGTATAGGTTATAGCCTGGCATTTGTCTTCTGCTTTATAGCAATTATTATTGTGAGTGCTAACGACTGCAACAGAGGTCGCACTTCAGCCTGCTGCCGAAGTGCAGATCCAGAAAGTGAAGGTGAGGAACGGCGTGACCTAATGGCAAACGTACTCAAGAAACAAAGTGAGCACCACGAGATGGGCAAGCTTCAAGATGGCGGCTCGCGACAAAGACATCCAAGTCAAGCTGTAGAAATAGAAGAAAAAGTTTAATAGATCAATTAAAGATCATGTTTTGTTTACATTTTCTATATATTACATTTCTGAAAGTGCAAGTATTTTCTCATTTACATTTCATTTGTTTTATTCTGTTATCAGTAACTGCATTTGCTTGAAGGGAAATGTAATGTTTGCAATTTAATTAGTCACAGTATTGTGGTAATGTTTTATTCTGATACAGTAAGTTTATATAGCGTGCCTTTGAATAGTGAAAAGATAAAACAGTTCTCACTGAAATACTACAATACACAATAATACATTTTCATTGATTTCCAGGTATTATACATCCATCTGTTGTTTCTAGATTAACTTGTTTTATCTTGTTTGTATCACTGCAGACTGAGCAGACTCATGTTTGACTGGTTTGTGGCTTAACCTAGTTTATGAATCAAAGTACAGATCCTGTCTGAAGCTGTTAGGTGTTAATAAAGTAAGAGAAAGATTTTGGGTGTGTTGATGTTGTCCTAGCATGCATGCATTTGTAGTTGTTTCTATAGTATGACTGGATGTTTTGATGTGGTGACAGAAAAGAGCTTTTGTAAGTAAAATCGAAAACGTTCAAAACCCTGCCTCTGGGTATTGTGTTTGCAGTCTTGGGAACAGTCGTTTAGGAATGTTTAAATAAGACCACAACATGTTAACACAGGTTTGAATGAAACAAAGTATATTTCACTTTCATATAAATCCTGGGATTTTTTTTAAATATAAACAGAATGCTATACAAAGAAGTAGGCTTCTCAGCTTTAATATGTTCTCATTTTTTAAGACATTCTTACAATAAATACCGTTTTGTGGTTCTTCAGTGTGTCGTGACAGATTGTGTTATTAGATCAATGAACCAAATGTCTTTTTTCTTTACTTAAAGCAAATAACCTTTCAGTAAACAGATATTAAAAGAACTATTTGGCTACGTTCACACTGTCAGTTTTTGGGATTGACAACTGCATTTACTTACAGGTGTGAGTCTCAAAATGTCCCGTTCACACAGCAGTTTACAGTATAGCGTCTCAAATACTGTCTGTATGAAAGTGCAAAGGGGTCAAGCCCATATTCCTTACCAGTAACAATAGCAAGCGACCAAAGTAATATCAAGGACGACGAAGTCCATCAAACTAAAAGTCTTATCACTTTCTGACAGGACAAGAGTTCAACTGAGCCGCGAGTTTATTCATCAAACCTTCAATAACCAACAGCAGCTTTTATATTTGGGTGAAGAGCGGATCATTTGAGTCGTGCGCAAAACTGACGGGAGCGGCTGAACACAGTTAATTTCTCCGTAAGTTACCGAAATACACATGAAAGAACGCAACACACGGTAGATGCGAGTTTGTGCGGCAGAGCGGTTCTCTAGCACTGTATAAAGTGACAGACAGCTAGTTAGTTGTCTATTGAGTCCTGAAAATTTACGGGTGAGTTCGGTTATAGAATGCACTCGTCACGCCCGTAAATAACCGTACTGTGTTTGAACGTAACTGTATTAAGGATTCAAGGATTCAGTTCAGGACTGATAATTCTGCTGCTGTGTAAACGTGGCTTTTCTTTTTCTTAAACCTTTATTTCACTATGAAGAATCTTTTGTCCGAATCAGAATCAGAAAGAGCTTTTATTGCCAAGTATCCTTACGCATACCAGGAATTTGTTTTAGTGTCATTAGCTTCCAGTACACAGAGACAGCAACAACATACAGACAACAAACATAAGATGAGAATAAAATACACATATGTCAATATAAATAGACAAAAATTAGAAAAAATTTGAGAAATAAATAAATAAATGGTATGTACAGTTGTGCTATAGATGAGGTAGAGATGCGGGGATGTGCTAGGATGAGGGTGGTAACTAATAAATAAAAAGTTATTGCACAATGGGGGGAACATTTAACTGTTCATAAGGAGAATTGCCTGGGGGAAAAAAAACTATTCTTGTGCCTGGTTGTCCTGGTGTTTGGGGCTCTGTAGCGCCAGCCAGATGGTAAAAGTCCAAGGAGATGATGACTTGGATGTGAGGGATCCAGAGTGATTTTCTGAGCTCTTGAAAGGATCCTTGAGTGTTAAAGGTTCTCCTTGGAACCGTCAATAAATAACATTTATTTTTAAGCGTTTTTAAGAGTGTTGTGCTGGTTTATTGCTTTTTTTATACCAATCCCATTTTGTAACTTTTAATTTCTTTAAAAAAAAGAGTGCAAGTGCTGTTTTCACCTCTTTTCCATTGAGCCTTTTGGTACTTGGATTAGAGGCATTGATGGATGTCCAATTTCAGTGCCCATGTGACACTTTGTTAAATCGACCACTAATACTATTTATGTTCATTGCACCTCCTTGCTTTGCTTTTATGGTAATGTTCCTCCTAACAAGACCTTTTAAAAACACCAATATCTGGTGTTGCCTAGGATGCATCAGCACAACTTGACAGGACAGAAAGAGAAGATGCAAAACTTTCTCTCTTTGTCTTAAATCTTTCCTGTACTGCCTAATTCCACCTTTGGTTTGGGTGTTGCTCTTATTGTATGATGGTGATTGTTTAGCCTGTGCTCTAACTAATTGGGATGGAGTGTATGCTTGTAATGAAAAGTGGCATATAAACTGGTGTGAAGATTCTCCACCATTTGTAACTCTTATGTATATTGTGATGTCAAAGGTAAGTGTTCCATACTGTATTTTTAATATTAATTAAATTCTATGTAATTCAAACTTAATTTACAAGTTAGTCAATGTACTGCACATCACACATTGTACGTGTTAATGACTTTCATTAAGCTATTTAAGTATCAAAAAAAAAAAAAAAACTTACTAGTAACAACTAAATTAAATGAGCCTATTCTGAGTTTGTATCATAATCCAGCTATGTACAGTCAGATAGATATACAACATTCTATTATTAACTCAAATGTATCTGTGATTTTGTTTTTCCACAGATAGCATGTTATTGTCTAGTCATCGTCCTCAGCACTGTAACAGTTTTGGCTGTGATTGTGTATGACTTGTGTGGATGTGCACGTTTGGACTACTGCAGAAACACGAACTCAGAGCAAGAAAGTTTGGAGCAGGTGCTGGAACTGTCTCAAAATCCATAAACTTAATAACTGTGGCTATTACTGGGTGTGTCTAAGTCATTGCTCTTTATATGAACAGAAAGAAAAAATGTTAACAAATACATTGAGACATTAATTTTTAAAGTACTAAATGTAATGCAATTGATGTGTTTTAACATACAGCATACAGTATATATGCCATAAATATGCCTGTAATATTCAGAAAGTGGTTTTGTTTCCGCTTTTGCTCTTTTTACTGTAACCCTGATCATTAAAGCTAAAAAAAAGTCCTGCAAACATTCTTTCAGAACAGGAATAGATGGTTTTATTTGGATGCTAGTTGAACAGCAACAGCATAGCAATCATTTTTACTTTGGAAGTTAATAATTTATGTCCTTTCACATATGCCAAAGTCTTGTCATCCATCAAAACTGGTTTGTCTTTCACATGCCTGTTAAAAGGTATTTATTCAAATGTTGCTTAATTTATTTCACCTATTGCCTCAATGCAAATTTCTAATCTCAAAGTGAAATAGGCTAACTCTTATCATCTATAATATCTAAAATGACACATACACAATTTTCCAAAGTGTGTAACTTTCAGTTTCAAATTTCAGCTTTTTATTAAACTTTCACTCATTTTTAGTTTACAATACAGTCCAAAATATTAGATTTCATTATATTTGCAGGTGTTATATTCAAAATAGATCACATTAATTTCAGAGTTTAAACATTTTCACTGCAGATTTCAAGAACTTTGATAACAAAGTGATGAATCCTCTAATCCACACGTCTTGTATGTTTTATCTATGCATTTTGTCACTTGCAAGTAATCTATCTGGTAATCCAGTGAAAGCACTGTCATACTCAAGTCCCCAGGAGCTCTTCAAAAACTTCTGTGAGTATTTAAACGCAGCAGGGGGCACTCAAAAAAGTTCCTGTCAAACTAAATCCCACTCTCACCAGTCGGTGAACAGGAACATAAAAAGCCCTATTTAGAACGCAAGAGATTAGAAACACAGTTTAAGATCCTTACAACTGATGATATGCAGAACCGTGTCTGCTGCACAAGTGAGTTTTACTGTTTTAAAATAAGAAAAGTTAGTAACCTTAATAAGTAAACAAATGATTAATAATTTGTGGCCATGGAATATGTTTCTTTCCTTTGTAAACAAAGCAGATAAGCGTTGTGCTTCCTCATGAAAAAGTTTGTGTCTATATGAACTACAATGACAGGAAAAAGATCTTTGATCGATTTGTCTCTCCAGACTGTAATTATAAATGTGACCACAAATAAGAACGTGTGACAGTTATTAAAAAAAGAAGTTCAGTTTTGTTGGGAAAACTTCGCCTGTGCCACTTCCTCATAAATTATTTAAGATCACACCACAAAGAACACAGAGAGAACACTTTGAGAATGTAGCTATGTGTTACATATACAGCAGAGGTATTTAAGGGGAAGAAGGAAATAGCGTTGGTACCTGCCCATGCTTCAATATACAGTACTTGACAAGTCGAGGATCTAGAAACACAACAGACAGCAGAGCAGATATAGTTAAAACCACTTCCCATTGCATCACCTGATAAGAAGTCTATAGGACTTTCCTATTTCTTTGTCTTCTTTTCTGAGAACTGCTTTGTTTTTAAAGGTAATGTCCTTTTGCACTATTAACCTTTGTTGATATTGTGTATGTTGATGTTAAGTTTTATTATTGTAACATTTTAAAGTCCCCTTTAAAAATGTTACAAACAGTGGTGTTTTAATACAAACTATGTGCCAATACATTAATCAACGCCATTGCTGAGTAGCATATTTTCTCCTTAAAATTGTAGTTTCCCAAAGGCTGTTCCAGAAACGCTCTTTTTTGCTACTTCACAAACTAGAATAGCTTCAAACAAATGAATATATTCCTACATGCAAAATATACCAATACGATCACCAGCACAAAATCAAAAATTAAATAGAGCAAAACCGCTAGCCGCTTGAATAATAACCCGCGGCAACAGTGTAAAAAGTAGCCTGGAGTGAGTCCCACCTCTCCCGCATTGGCGTCCGCACTTCAAACGCATATTCGCGGGCGCGAATTGAAATCACAACTAGGCTTTAAAGCATTTGAGGTCACAGCATCGTCAAGTAAGTTACTTTAACGAATGTTAAAGTATCCACTGTAGTTGTCCGCTAGTAAAAACATACTTTTATCAGTCATTATCCGTGTACCGCCATTATAATCGCGTTTGCAACAGTTAGTGGATCAGGCTCTGGCTGGTGTGATTATGGAGGTGTGGCTCATTTGCGTATTCATAGATCCGCTTATACACAAGTTTCTTACGCCCCACGAGGCCTTGCGTCAAAAGTGGGAGCGTCTTCCGGTTCAGTGTAAACAAGCGGGATGTGACACTCATTCATTCAACATTTTTGTTCTGGAAGTTAACTTCTTTAATGAATGAGAAAATTGTTTTCACAAGAAAAAAAAAACATTTAAATATGTCATTTTGATGATCAAAAATTAGTTTAATGGATACATTTTTGACTGCAGAGGCCTATAAACTGTTTATCTTTTTTTAACCTCATTTATTTTTAACCTCATTTATTTGTGCTCTGCAAATGTTTATCTCATAAAAACAATTTTGATAAATGGCTATTGTTAATGATTATTATTGTGTTAATCAAACAGAATCAGCTCACCAATATATAAATTTTGTATATACACGGATAAAGAAAAAACATCTAACATGTGTTGTCTTGCCCTTAAAAGATGTCGGTGCTGCAAAACTTTTCCAAGAACTTTAAGAGTCACCTGGCTACAACTGCTGTTTTCAACTCTTTTCCATTGATCCTTTTGTTCTTCGGATTAGAGGCATTGATGGACGTCGAATTTTCATGCCCATGTGGAAGCCTATGGCATGAGAAACTACTAAGCTTAATGTTCGCTGCTCCTCCTTGTTTTTCTTTCATGTTAATGTTCCTCCTAACAAGACCTTTAGGTTGTTGTTATGACAAAAAGAAAAAAGGCAATACTTGCTGTCTCAGTCTTAAATCTTTGCTGAACTGTCTAATTCCTCCCTTGGTTTGGGTAATGCTCTTGTTTGATGGTGATTATTATGCCTGTGTTCAGTCATACTGGACAGGAGTATATGTTAATGATGAAGTGCTGCAAACAAAATAGTGTAAAGCTACTGGAAAAGATGCAAACAGAGAGGCTGAACTACGGTAAATGTCATGTTCTGTGTAAATAAATGATCTTAAAAATCTAACAGTTAATATCATAATCCAACTATGTACAGTCAGGCAGTATTAACACAAATCTATCTGCATTGTCTTTCACAGATGGCAAGTTATGTTCTACTCACTCATCTTCAGCATTATAGCAGTTTTGGCTGTGACTGTGTACGACTTGTGGAGATGTAATGCAATGCACTCTTTTTACTGTACTTTCTGATCATTAAAACCTTTTTTGAATTACCTGCTGGTTAAAAAAAATGTCCTGCAAACATTCTTACAGAACAGGTGTAGATGTGTTAATTTATAGCATTTCATAGACGAACAGAAATAGCATAGCGATCATATTTACTTTGGAAGTTAATTTATGTTCTTTTGCTTGTGCCAAGTCTTGTCATTATTCAGAACAGTTTTGTTTTGCAAAAAAAGACATACAAAAAAGTATTTCTCCAAATGTAGCTTCATAGATACCTCAGTGCAAATTTCTAATTTCAGAGTGAAACAGACTTGCTCTGATCTAATAATCTACAATTGCTCAAATGACACATTCAGTTTTCCAAGGTGTTTAAGTTTTCAAACTTATTAAACTTAACCTACTCATATTTAGTTTGTCATACAGTCAAAAAAGCTTATTTTATTAGCTACTAACACCTGCGGGTTATATTTATATTCATTTCAGTAGAGTTTCAAAGTTTTCGCTTCAGATTTCAAGAACTTTGATAACAAAGTGATCATGAATCCTCTAATCCACACATCTTGTATGTTTTATGAATGCGTTGTGTCACCTGCGAGTAATCTATCTGGTAATCCAGTGAAAGAGTTGTCCGACTTAAGTTCTTTAGAAACTTTTGCGAGTATTTAAAGGCAGCAGGGGGCACTGAAAGTTCCTGTCAAAGTAAATCCCACTCACACCCGCCGGTGAACAGGAACATACCCAGAACGCAAAAGATTAGAAATGCCGTTTAACATCCTTAATAGTGATGATATGCAGAAATCTGTCTGCTGCACAAGTGATTTTAACTGTTTAAAAATAAGAATAGTAACCTTAAAGTATTAATAAGTAATCTAAAGAATTATTAATTGCAGGTATTTTGTGCAGATTTTTTGTGGGCATGGAGTCTGTTTCCTTGTAAACACTGAGCAATGATGAAGCGTCGTCGAGCTCCCTCATAAAGGTTTGTCTTTATGAACGACAAGAAAAAGATCTTGGATTGATTTGTTTCTCCAGTCTGCGATTATAAATGTGACCTCAAGTAAGAATGTTATTTTTTAAAAAAAGAAGAAGATCAATTTTGTTGGAGAAGCTTGTGTTCGTCTAATCCGCTCCGTCATAAATTAATTTCAGATCACGCCACAACGAACACAGAGCGAATCGTTTTTCTGAGTTAAGAGCAAATGACTCTTGCAAACAGCTCCTGTTTAATGAGTCATTTAAAAAGATTCACAACAGTCCTCTGAATCGCTCGTAGCTAATTGAATTACACTTACTAAGTGAATCGTTCAGAGCTGTTAATTTCACGACTGACTACCTCATTGAACCGAGTCATTTTTCAGTTACAGTATACCTGACACTTTTTGTTCTAGCTAACTTATGCATTCTAATAATTCATTATCATCAAAGAAGGTGGTTTCTCCTTCTATTCATATCCCGTTATGAACTTTGAGTGAAAATGTTTCTAGATTTGTATAGCCTTAATTCACTGGAGAAAATGTTCTTTGCATCAATGTTGTAGTTACAACTCAGCCACTAGTAGGGGCTAACTAAACCATACTAACCAGCAAAATATTGACCCCTATCTATTATTTAACTATTATTCTGACCATTAGAATTAATTATGCTCACCTCTGTGAGGGATTCCCACCATTTTTAAAAACTGTAGCTCAAAAGCAGCAGGTTTGAAGCTCACAGCTAAATCACAGTAATTATAGTGCAGGAATCACTGTGTACCATTTGGCTGCCAGTCGGCTCGCAAAGTGGCTTGTAATCAACCGAGAGTAGAAGCAGCGAAGAAAACCTCTTCCTTTTCCCCTCAAACACACTTAATTTTCTTAATCACTGTAATTACAGTTTAGAAACAGGCTTTGATTAAATTAGAACAGGGACACTTTACCTTCTGTTTGAGAATGTAACTAATTAAGACGTAGTTACATGGGAACAATATGGGAATGTTTCTTGTACTCTAAAAAGGTTATGTTTCAGACTGTGACTTTTTTAATAATGTAATATTTACCCATTATCTCTTAGAATCTCTGAAATAAGCAATGAATACTAACATGTCCTGAAATCATAGTTTTTCATCTTTCATTATGTATTCACACCTCTTCAGGTCTTATCTGCAAGAACACCTGGTCCAGAGATGAACAGTGTTTTTTTTTTTTTTTTTAATACGGTTTAGGAAAGGGAATATTGCGTGATTCTGTTTGTAGGCGTGCACAGATATGACATTTTATGAGTCTGTCAGACTTTGACAGCATGACACCCCAGATAGCACACATACGTCTGCAAGATGTATTTTAAAGATCTCTTGATCTGGAAAGCATCTGCTCTGTGGAAACGTCTGGCAGATGTCTGTAAGATGTCAGTTTTACATACATTCTAATTCATATACATCTTAAAGACATCTAATAGACATCTATTTGACATCTGATAGGAAACATCTAATAGACGTATTGCAGATGAGCAAACTACGTCTTGCAGATGTCTTGCAGATGTAAATGCCGACGTCAAATAGACGTCTCAGAGATGTACATGTGCTATCAGGGACAGATCAATAAACTAAATCTGCCCAGCTCAGTCCAAACCAAATCAATTTTAAAAATATACCATAAAGGACATTTAAACAATTAAAGCACATGTTCTCAATCTTGAGGTTGTGGCTTTGTATGGTGTTGCTTTGGATAGTGTTTATATTGTGCTATTTCTAATGTTATTTACTCCCAGTAGGTGGCGACAAGCGACTATCATTATGAGTGAGTCATTTGAATCAATTACTCAAACTGATTCATTTGGCGATTCGTTCAAAACCCTGATTCATTCAGAGCTGTGTTTATAAGTTATTCATTGAATCGTTCGTTTAATTGATTCGTTCAAACACGCGGATTCATTCAAGATTAAAACACCACTACCATGTTTTGCTAGGTGGTGTCTGACGGTTGATTTTGTTGTGGTTTGTTTGGAAATATGTTCGTTACCAGAGCAAAATGGACGATATTGGGTCTAAAATGTAAGTATTAGCTTCTTGCTAACTGTACTGTTGTATAAAAGCAATCACACAATCGTGCTGTCTAGCCGTTGTTGCTAGTTCTGTTGTGATGTTTTTAAGTTAGCCTACTGCAACAACAGCAGATTTTGAAATGGTGTAAAGATATTTTATTTCATATTTTATATACCCTTTCTCACGTTTGCAGTATAAAATTCCGTCTTGTACTATTCTTGACTATGTTTAAAACTTAAAATAAACCATGTTGTTTTCCTAATTTGTGACTTGCTTAGGATAATGGATTTTGCCGTTTTTTTTTTTTTTTTTTTGTCTTAATTATGAGTTCTTATATATATATATATATAATGTGAAGCTGTTTTAAGGTAATGTTTTTTTCAGGGTATTTTGGCATTTTGTACAGCTTTGGAAAATTATACAATTATAAAATAGTCCACCTCCATTAGCAGCAATATAAATGAGTGTTTGTGCATTCAGCCTTCTGAATTAGTTTTAATAGCTATTTGAGACGCTGAAGCAGTAAATAACAGACCACAGCTCTCCTTATCATGATGCTGTAACCCCTGCAGTGAAAATTGTATTGACTTTCAACAAACCAGCAACCAGACAGACCCCCACTGACCCCTGCATCGTCCCCCCTCTCTCTCATTCTGTTTCTCTGCACCAGTCCATATCTTACATGCAGTGTCACGCCTGATCTGGCCTTCAAATCGTCCACGTCCATGTCTGTTTGATCTGTTTTCTTAGTAAAAGACAGGATACTTCTGATAACACTAAATTTACCTATTGCAATGGCTGAAACAGCTCTAAGACCTTAAGTTAGGCCTACTTAAAAAAAAAAAAAAAGTTAAAAACAAACCTAAAATATAATTATCGTAATATTCTGTGATTCTGTACCATGTTACCACATTTTTGTGAAGAGATCTTAAATCATATTACGCTATTTAACATTTATGAGTATACATTTAACCTTTTGATAGAGGAGGATGATTAATTAACTTGCGAGCACATGGTTACATAAAACGGGTCCAGCCTGATCTGTAATGATGTTTAATTAACGATAAATCACATATGGTGGGCACTAGTGTGGAGAACTCCTGCGGTCTACAGTAACGAACCTCAGAATGTCCTGCTGCTCGCTCTGTGAATGATGTGGGCCCGTAAAACCACTTTATACCCTCATTATAGTGTTTTCCAGACACCTCTGAGACGGAGAACATCAGTACTGCAACATTAGTGGTGTTTAGTGCTGGCTCTGTTAAACAGAGATCTATGGCAATTGCTCTGGGTCCATAGCTATTACCTGTCCAAAATTTGTTTAGCTTTGAAGGAGGACACCTAAAGCATTTTTAAAAAACAATTGTAAGAATGTTTTGCACAAAAAAGCTGAATTGTTGTTTGGAACTCATTTAAAGGTCAAATGTATCATTTCTGGGCTTCCCTCTCTGTCACTGGTTGGCCAGACAGACAGCCCCGCCCTAAACGCATGCCATTGGTTGAGCCAGTGTTGCTGTGTCACACTGGTCGGATTTTAGGGCAAACAAAGCAATGTTTTGGTGCCACAGAGCAGTGTTTACACTTTGTGAGGTGAATCAATGTACAAATTTTCATTTTGGAGTGAATAATTCCTTTAAAAAAAAGTATATGTGGGTTATTAGGAGTGTTTTTAGTGTAAATACTAACAAATAACAAAACATTCATAGTTCTTTACAAAAGTAGATTAGCACCACTTGTACAAGTCGTTGAATGACTGACGGTCAGTAGCGACTCAAATTCTCCTTTGACGTGGTTTTCGTTTGGGTTTTCTCATCGTAAACATCATGGGTGACATCTGGAACAGGTTTCAGCCCCATAGTCTGTGATTCCCGGGGAGAGGTTTAGGATCAAAGCATCCGGATGATGTTTTCTCTCTTGTTAAGTCGCTTGAAGCGGTCAGGGGAAAGCTCTAGGAGAGGACGAGCTATCAGAGTCCTTCCTGAGCTTGATAATGCTCAGACACTGATGACTTTGCGGTTTTGGCCTGAAAACATTTACAGTCACAGAGCTTTTTAACAGCCAGTCGTAAAGATTTTTTTGTTGTTTACCCCATTGTTTGGAGAGATGATGGTAAAATCCAGCCTCAGATAGGAATTTTAGGGGTGGACATTGTGTGTGTATATTGTTTTATACATTATACAGTTTTTATTTTTTATATTAATACACACACACACACATATATATATATATATATATACCCCACCAGCATGGGGTAAAAAGCATGCAGTATCGATACAAACACTGTAGCTAAAATAATGTTTTTGTTTTTTTTCAATAGTGTTAATTATTAAAGTTAGTATTTGTTTAAAACAACCACTTCAGCAATTTTTTTACTATTTAAATAAATATTTAGATTTTAATCATTTTAATAATTATTTTCTAAATATACCCTGGAAAGCACCAATAGTTTTTTCAACCACATCATCGTCATAATCACTTTTTTAGGTAGTTAGTTAGTCAATTCTGAA
>JAHKKF010526520.1:0-15059 GCA_019740295.1 Labeo calbasu
AAATAAACTAACTTTATTTAATTATTACAAATTCATATTTAAACTGTTAAATAAAATTTTACTAATTATCTTTATTACTTAGAAAACATTTCTTACTTATGCTCATGTTAAAATTAAAAACAGTTCTCATTTATTTATTCCCCTAATTTATATTTAAACATTTATGAGAGAACATAAAAACATTGAAATATATAATTTTCCTCCCTTTTAATTTTTTATTACCATGTCTCATGTCTCATTATTAATAATAAATTATTAATTATTTTTTTTAAATGTCTTGTTAGGGGATGTATATAAATAAACTAAGTAAACAAAAAAAATATTTAATAAAAAACTTAATTATTACAAATGTATATTTAAAATGCTAAATAAAATTTAACTAATTATGTTTATTACTTGAAAAACATTTCTCTCACTTATGCTCATGTTAAAAAAATCAAAAATCAAAAATAGCCAAAAAACATTAGATCACATTTATGAGAGAATGTGAAAAGTATTAAAATATATATTTTTCCTCCCTTTTAATATTAATTTTTCATCACCATGTCTCGTTGGGGGCTCCATATAAATACATTAAATAAATAAATTATGAATAAACTATGAATTTACTAATAATGATTATTAGTTAGAAAAACATTTCTCTCACTTTTGCTCATATTAAAATAAAAATAGCAAAAAAAACAGTGGTTCTCGTTTATATTTAAGCGTTTATGAGAGAACACAAAAGCATTGAAATATATATTTTTCCTCCCTTGTAATATTTTTATCACCATGTCTCATTAGGGACTCCATATAAATATACTAAATAATAAATTATTAATTTAAAAAAATAATAATTTAATTATTAAAAATTAATAATTAAAATGTTACATTACATTTGACTAATTATGTTTGTTATTTAGAAAACATTTATCTTACTCATACTCATGTTAAAATAAAAAAAAGCCAAAAAACATTAGTTCTCATTTATATTTAAACATTTATGAGACAATGTCTTGTTAGGGGATCCATATAAATATACTAAATAATAAATAAATTATTAATTTAAAAAATACTAATAAAAAACTTTAGTTATTAAATATAAAATGCTAAATTTAATTGTACTAATTAAATTCATAATTATTACTTAGAAACCATTTCTCAAACTTATGGTCATGTCAAAAATAGGCCAAAAACATTAGCTCTTATTTATATTTAAACATTTATGAGAGAACACATAACATATATATATATATATATATATTCCTCCCTTATTTATTTATTTTTCCATTACCATGTCTCATTAGAGGCTCCATAAAAATATTCAAAGTAATAAATTATTTATCACATTTTTTAAAATTATTTAATTATTAAAAATTATTAAATAAAATGTTAAATTAAATTTTCTAACTATGTGTTTTACTTAGAAAACATTTCTCTCACTTCTCCTTATGTTAAAATTAAAAAAATAGTCAAAAAAATAAATAAATAAAATAAATAAAAATAAACATCAGTTCTCTTTTATATTTAAATCCATCCAATTTAAAATTTCCATAACTCTCGTTAGGGGATTCTTTGTAAATTCTATATATATATTCTATATATATATCTATATATATCTATATATATATTTATATTCTATATAAATATACTAAATCATAAATAAATTATTTATTAAAAAACAAATTTTAAAAGTTTATTTACTTAAAAAAAAAAAATCGATCTAATTATGTTTATTACTTAAAAAGCACTTTTCTCACCTATGCCCATGTTAAAATAAAAAAAGCCAAAAAAAAACTGTTCTCTTTTATACTTAAATTTAAACACTAAATAATAATAAATAATAAATACATTTAATACTAAATAATAATACTAAAAAATAAATAATAAAATAAATAATAAAAAACTTTAATTATTAAAAATAAATAATTAAAATGTTGAATACAATTTTACTAATTATATTTATTTATTACTTAGAAAACATTCTTCTCACTTACGCTCATGTTAAAATCAAAAATAGCCAAAAATCATCAGTTGTCATGTGTCGTGTCACAACATCATAACTCCAGCATAACGTAATACATCATTTAAAACAAAAGGTTGCATGAGCCAAGTCATTTTAAAACCAAAACATCTCCTTCACTGAAGAAGAAAAACAATACTGGAGTTGAACGATGTAAGAGTCATTAAATCGTGGCAGAATTTTCATTTTTCATCTCTTTAAGTGCTATTACAGACAAAATAAAAAATCGTCTCCCCTCTAACATCCATGAGAACATGTTCCTTACTGTCTCTCCAGAAATCAAGAACAAGAAATCATCTCCTCAGAAAGCCTCCAGTAAAAGCCGTCACATGCAGGCCTGTCACATAAATCACAGCAGGCCTCTCTATTATGTTTTATTGACACATCAGACTGATACGGGATTTCTCATAAGAGACTCAAACACACACTCTACCAACAAACCCTTTCCAGCATCCGTCATTTGTCAGCCCCTCAGGACACGCCGTGCTCCCGGGACTCATCCACGTCGGCCCGGCCCCCTAATCTTGTTTCCAACTGGTAAACATCCAAATTTCGGCATCGGCAGATGGCCCCGGGTGCACAAGGAGGGCAGGAAGCAGATATAGATTTGTACGATGACAATGTCTATTATCTCTCCAATAGTTCTTCGTTTTCTCGATCTCTGAGCGTTCGTTCTGGTGTTTATTATTGTTATTCAGCCATAAAGCAGAGATCAGCAGTTAGTGAGGAAGAATAAAAAACATTTGCAAGAGCAAAAGCCTCATTATCTACATGAGGGAGGATACTGATAACTTTGAAACATAAAACCGTAAAACCGCTACATAAACATTAAAAGTTGCTCCGAAGAGGACAGGTAATGTAACAGGACAGCGCTGTATTTATTTATTTATTTTTTTTACTACGCAGCATAAATTCATGCATATCGTTCAGGCATTATCCAGGAGAGCTCACTATCCCTTTAATTTTCCCATAATAGAAAGTCTTAGACAGACGTCCCCTGGGCAAGAACGAGGCTGCCTGGCCTAGATGCCGGTCTGGAAAGGGGTCAAGGAGGTTTGCCAGAAGTTCACGGAGAACATCGAGCAGAAACGGGACGGGAGATTAAACGGCAACAGCCTGGAGAAGATCAGAGGGAAAACAGCAAACAGTTGTTTTCACGACTGCTGATGCTGAGTTTTTCCTCCCCTCCTGAGGCTCCAGTCCTGGGACGTCACCGCTTTCTCTCTCTCTCTCTCTCTCTCGCGGAAATCTTGCTGGAGATAAAAAGGACGATTAGGTACAGGAGGACAGAATTTAGAGAGCCCAAAATACAGCTTCCTCAAACATGTCTATTTTTGCCCTGCGAATCTGATACAATCCTGTTTCCCCGGCCTTGAAACATGACATCACTTTAAACTCAGCAAAACTCAGCTATGAATAGCTGCGGTTGGACGATCGCAATTAGGAGCGCGTCATCCTAAAGTCCTTCACGGCGTGATGAGTACGCCATCACGTAACACACAAGGGCAACGTGTAGAAATGACAGCTGATGTACCGCTTGCGGCACAGTATGTACTGTATACTACATGCATGCTATTTAAAACAACAAAAGAAGGTTTTTTATTGGCATTGAAGGTTTTATAATGAAGCTTTCCAATTGACAAAAGGTGAAAAAAATGTTTTTTGGATTATTAAAGGGGTCGTCGGATGCCCATTGTCCACAAGCTGATATGATTCTTTAGGGTCTTAATGAAAATATAATATACTTTGGTTAAAAATTCTCAATGGTTGTGTCAAACAACACCCTTTGTACGTTGCCAAAATCAGCTCTGCAAAAATCACCTCATTCTGGTCGAAGCTGCTTTAAATGCAAATGAGCTCTGCTCGCCCCGCCCCTCTCTTCTCTCTGTGGAAAGACGAACGTGTTTACTTTAGCCGCATTTAGCTGCTAAACTTGCTAACTAGCACTTTATTAGGAAAGGTGATCGCAAAGATTCATAATAAACCCCTTATACTCACTTCTGCTGTAAGTGAAGCTGGATCACGAATGATTCGCGCAAACATAGACGGATATATGTCGATCGGGAGGCACATTCTCTTCACAAACAAATGTAATCCACTGCATCTCAGATGTCGGGAGTAAATGATGACCAATATGTTCATTATTACATCCAGCAACACAACACCTTAATCGCTCAATCGGAGATATTCTTGTCTAATTTACATCCCTGCTCCGGCATCGAAACAAAGAGGGCGGACTGTGACAGCTGATCTGAGGTAAAACGCTCATGTCAATCAACTATCGTGGGAGCGGCCTCGGTTGGTGTGACGCCACAACGACAGGCATCTGAGAATAACTCGATTTGAAAAAGGGGATATTATTTGTACAGATTAATTAAAAACCACTGCATGGATTTTTATCATTATAGGGTAGATTTGTACATACACTGACAACACACATTAATGTTCAAACAACATGTAAAAGTGAACTTAGCATCCGATGACCCCTTTAAAGGAGATGTTTACTTCCAGAACAAAAATGTATAGATAATGTACTCACTCCGTTGTCATCCAAGATGCCTTTCTTTCTTCAGTTGAAAGACATTTCAGGATTTCTCTCTATATAGTGGACTTCAATGGTGCCTGCGAGTTTGAACGTCCAAAGTTTTAATGCAGCTTCAAAGGGCTCTAAACGATCCCAGCTGAGGAATTAGGGTCTAACGAAATTATCTGTTATTTTCTAAAAAAACTGAATATTTCTATACTTTTTAACCTCAAATGCTCATCTTGTCTAGCGCTGCGATGTGCATGCGTACTCTGTGTAATTCAGGTCAATAAGGTTAGGGTATGTCGAAAAACTCCCATCTCATTTTCTCCTCCAACTTTAAAATCATCCTACATCGCTGCAGAAGTTCCAAACCAGTGTTTACAAAGTGAACATGCAAAGAAGGTCAAACACCCTTAACAAAAAAATGTAAAACAGCGATGTGGAACGATTTTGAAGTTGAAGGTGAAAATGAGATGGGAGTTTTTCAACATACCCTAACTGTACTGAACCGGATTACACAGAATACGCATATGCATCGCAGAGACGAGACAAGACAAGCATTGGATAAAAACGTATATAATTGTTTTTCGAAATTTTGACCTTCAACCTGTTGGCTCCCATCGAAGTCCACTATGTGGAGAAAAATCCTGGAATGTTTTCCTCAAAAACCTTAATTTCCTTGCAGCTGAAGAAACAAAAACATAAACATCTTGGATGACATGGGGGTGAGTAAATTATTAGGAAATTTTCATTCTGTAAGTGAACTATCCCTTTAAAGGAGAAGTCCACTTCCAGAACAAAAATTTACAGATAATGTACTAATGTACTTTTAAAATAGGACTAAGACTATGACTAAAATTGAAAATAGCTGACAAAATGAACACTAGTGTAGAGCCCTTGAAGCTGCATAGAAACTGCAATTTGGACCTTCAACCCGCTGGGTCCCACTGAAGTCCACTATATGGAGAAAAATCCTGGAATGTTTTAGTCAAAACCTAATTTATTTTCAACTGAAGTAACAAAGACATAAACATCTTGGATGACATGGGGTTGAGTAAATGATCAGGGAAGTTTTATTTTGGAAGTTTTTATCCTTTAAAAATAAAGATTCTATATTGGAATTGATGGTTCCTTGCAGAACCTTTGAAACCCAAGAAGGCTTTCCAGTGGAAAAAAAGTTTTTTTAGTGAAAAAAAAATTTTTTTTTAGATTACTAAAATGTTTTTTACACTAAGAAAAAACTGTCCTTTTAAAAACTGACTTTTTTGGAATCCAAAAAAATGTTCTTCTAAACTCTGCCTTTGATGGTTTCATGAGAACCTTCAACATCCATGGAACCTTTCTATTCCACAAAAAGGTTCTAAAAGGTTCATCATAGTTGAAAAAGGTTCTTTAGATTTTTACAATGTTCTTCAAAATGGTTCTTTTAGGAACCGTTCACTGAAAGGTTCTTTGGGAAACCAAAAATGGTTCTTCTATGACATCACTGCTAAAACACCCTTTTAAAACCTTTTTTTTTTTAAAGAAAATAGATTAATAAAATCTACTGTACACTTAGGAAAAAAAAAAAAAAACCTTTAAGAAAACAAAATTAAGAACAAAACTGGTTCTTCAATGGTATCACTGCAAAACAAACAAACAAAAAAAACTTCTAAAAGCTTTATTTTTATGAGTTTATCTCATCATTTTGAAGATGCACCTAGTAATTTGTTTCTTATTAAAAAGGTTTAACAAAAAGAAATGAATAGTTCCTGTTGGACACTGAACAATAAAATGACTGCAAATAGCAAACTGTGCATTTCTACATTGCAAAAACCCAATAAAATATTTTCATTGGCTTTTGTGGCTTTTGAGTTTGTCCTGATGATGTTTAATGTCAGTCTTTGTTGTCCAATGAAAAAACAGAAAAGAGTATTACTGATGTATTTTAGGTCGTAGAATAAAACATGAAAATATGTTGAGCTTATGTTAACCAAAAACACATTTAAAACAACCCACTGAGTGCTAAAATGCAAACTTTCTCAGTTTCTGGGTTTTGGCCAACAAAAATACATACTTTTCAGGACTCTGTTCATCTCACTGAACAGGTAAAGTGTGTTACATTGTGGGATTCAGTATTCTGTGCAGTGTGCTCAAATGTAGTATGTATTTCAAGCAAACATAACATTTGTACACTATGCACAGTTACATACTGCAGAAATAGCAGAATGGTAGTATGTTTCTCTGAACACGCACAAACATACACCTAACCAACAGTGGGAGTTCAAGGGTTAACCGGTGAACGGGATGTTTTCATCTGCTGGTGGAAATCGAGGAGGCTTGAGGACAGATTACATATGGAAACACCGCTTCATGGATTCCAGCCGCAGCATTTCGTTTTTTTTTACATTTCACTAGCCATCAATCTCCGTCTTTCTTTTCTCAACTCTCATCTAGCCCTGTCTTCACATTCCCTCTGCACACAAGTCTCAGTACAAATACACACCTCTGATTGCATTTACAGCTGTGCTACTAAAGGAATCAACATTTTGACAGTATGCACATTTTCAGACGGCAGACATCTAAAGCTTCAAACTGAGGCAAGGCTAACATTGGACGGGTCAATGTTGTGCTTTCTACTTTATTCTTAATTGAAGTGTCAGCTATTGTTAAGTACACAGGAAAAATATGACTTTGAACAGATTAAAAATGGATAGTCAGAGCTCATCACATAATGCCAAGATAGAAGGTCTAAAATAAATGGAGAGAGTTTTCCACATTTCAATTCATCTCAATAGCGTGCACATGCAGTCCTGGAAGCATCTGATTTGAATTTTGCTGTCGTTGCACAAGCGTTTTCCCACATACAGGTAACAGGACAAAATAGAAGTGCATTTCACGATTTTAAGACTCTCTAAAACACTACAATTATATAATGAAATATATGTGCATTCTGATTTTTTTTTAATTATTTGCAATTTAAATGTTTCACAAGCAACATTGAAACTGAAAATTGTAAATTAAAAATAACAATAATCAGAATGCACCGCTATATTTTGAAAGGCTGTTAATAAATAAACATGGTTGTTCTCATACCATATTTTTAAGTTATTTTACAGAGAATACAAAAATAAAATTAAAAATAAAATAGTGCAACGATTAATCACAAAATAAAACAAAATAAACGTTTTTGTTTATAAAGTATGTGTGTGTACTGTGTATATTTATTATGTATATATAAAGGCACACATACATTATATATTTTGAAAATATTTACATGTGTATATTTAAATTCATATAATTTATATTATATATAAATATATTTAATATATAAACATAAAATATTTTCCTAAATATATGCATGCATTTGTGTGTATTTATATAAACATAATAAATATACACAGTACACATTCATATATTATGTACACATCAACTTTTATTTTGGATGCAATTAATCGCAATTAATCATTGCTCAGCACTAAAAATTAAATTAAATTAAATTAAATTAAATTAAATTAAATTAAATTAAATTAAATTAAATTAAAAATTATTGATTAAAATAAATAAAACAAAATAAAATAAAATCTACTTTAAAGCTATTATACTAACATTCACACATATATAATAAATATATACAGTACACATTCATATATTATGTACACATAAACTTTTATTTTGGATGCAATTAATCACGATTAATCATTGCTCAGCACAAAAAATTAAATACAATTAAATAATAATAAAATAAAATAAAATAATCTACTTTAAAGCTATTATACTAACATTCACAAGTCTGAGGTTGTTATGATTTTTGAAAGAAGGTTCTGATATGCAACAAAGTCTGGATTTATTTGAAAAAAAAAGCCTGTAAAACAGTAATATTGTCAAAAAATATAATTGCAATTTAAAATAATAATATTATTTAATATTTTTAAAATCTAATTTATTTCTGTGATGCAAAGCTGAATTTTTAGCATCTTTACTCTAGTCTTTAGCATTACATAATTCTTCGAAAATTTTGATATGCTGATTTGCAGTTCAAGAAACACTTCTTATTATCAATGTTGAAAAGAGTGCTGCTTAATATTTTTGTGAAACACTTTGTGAAAATACTTTAATGAATAGTTACAGAATATGTATAGCATTTATTTAAAATAGAAATCTTTTCTGTCATAAATGTCTACTTTTGATCAATTCAATGCACCCTTGCAGAATAAAAGTAATAATTTCTTTCAAAAAGAAAAACATTTTTAAACCACGTGTATTTGCTATAAAAATGTTACTGAGGAAAAAATCTATGACTTTTCCCCTGGACATTTCCAGATTTTTCATAACCACTGGAACCCTGTCTTAAAGATTTCAGTTAAATCTTACAACCACGACGAGTCAACTTTCACACATCTTTGATGTTTTGATTACCAAGGCGATACATAAACCTCAAGTAATGAATATGATGGCAACCGCACTACAAGTTTTGCTCAGCAAGATAACACCCATGTTGACAAAGCACAGACCATGTTAGCCTGACACAGACATTTTAAATGTACATAAAATATTGATGAGGAGTCCGCCTACAATTACAAACTCAGCGTTAGCGGGATGCGCGTGTACCGTAAACTCTGAAACGCTCTCTGATTAAACATAACACTTCATTTAGTTGGCTTCACGACTGAATACATCAGCCGTCGGGCCTGACAGCTAAAGCGGGCAAAACAGAAATGGATGTGTTTTGACTCGGCCAACGATTACGCCTGACAGTCCCGATTATCGAGCACAAGTGTTCCGCAGCTGACACGCTCTCGCTAAGCGACTGACGTGTCCAAAATTGCCACTTGACATGCCAAACATTCCCAGTTCAAAAGCCGATCTCTCGAATCCTTCCCGCTCAGATTTAATCACATTTAAGTAATTACTGATTCAATTATGAATGGGCAACTGTCAGCGTGTGCTGAAAATTAAATGAGGTGTTGAAGTTTCCACACAGCGTGCTAATATCATTAATCATCTCTGCTTTTGCAACACCTGGTCACCGAGAGCATGCTAAACGCTCATAGAGCCCGTGTATCATTCACCGCTGGGACAGATCGCTGTTACCTTTGGATAAACCTGAGATGATCGAGTGTTCTGCGCTAGATCGTGTGGCTATTGTCTGTATGATTATTTAAGCCATGCAACCGCATCGCTACACATGTTTCGGAGAAAAGAAATTATATTTCGGGAACCCAGTCTGGAGTTAGAACCATTTGAAGATATTGACTGGATGAATGCATCATGAATAATGAATACTGTGTAAACACATACACTGTCATTCAAAACTGTGGACTACCTTAATTAGGATGATTATTTAACAGTAATTTAAACAGCCTATTCCTGGCTAGCACTTTACTTAAAGCCCTTATGTACAATGCATTATAAAGTTATTCATAATGTATGTTATAATGTATTATAACGCATTATAATATTTGTTTGTCATGTGTTTGATGTGTAAAAATATGTTTAATGAATAGATAAGTATTATTATGTATAATAACTGTGTTTACAGTTATTCATAGGGCCATACAAAGGTACATTACAAGGCATAATTACTGCAGTAAAAATAATGCAAGATACATAATGGCTTTAAGTGTTACTGAAAACTGTTTTAGTTCTCATAACTTTAGATCCTATAATTCAGATATTCTTAATCTTATTTATAACAATCGCAACCATATTTCTTATATTTGTGACTTAAATCCCACAATGACTTTATCTCACATTCTTAAAATAAACTTTATTGCTCTTTCTATTTCATAATTAAGATTTCTCATAATTGTGACTTTATTGCTCACAATCACAATTTTACCTCAGAATGTGACTTATTATGAATTTATCTCCAAATCGCTAATTTCTCCTTGTGACTTTATGTTTTAACTTAATAACTTAATTTCTCAAAATAGTGACTTTTTATGTCATGATTTTGCCATTACACAATTACATTTTAATCTCACATGGCGTGACTTCATAACTTGCAATGATATATGACTTTTTCATAATTTAAACCTTAATAAACTTTATTGCTCTGAACTGGGACTTGCATCTCACAATTAAGATGCATCAAAATCTTATTTCTCACAATTGCAACTTTATTTCTCATAATTGTGACTTTTCATAATGTGACTTATTAAAGGAGAAGTCCACTTCCAGAACAACAATTTACAAATAATTTACTCACCCCCTTGTCATCCAAGATGTTCATGTTTTCAGTCGTAAAGAAATTATGGTTTTTGAGGAAAACATTTCAGGATTTTTCTTCATATAATAGACTTGATTGCTGCCCTGAATTTGAACTTCCAAAATGTAGTTTAAATGCAGCTTCAAAAGGCTATAAACGATCCCAGCCGAGGAAGAAGGGTCTTATCTAGCGAAACTATCTGCCTTTTTTTTTTTTTCGAACATCCTATTAGGTTCTGTACTGGAATTAGTTCACCTGTTTCGAGTCTTCGGGATCATCTGTGTACTCCAGCTAAAAAAGGTGCTTATTTTCTCCTACAGCTTCAGAATTATCTGACATCGTTGTATCTTTTTGTTTGTAAACAGCTTTTGACTTGCACTTTTTTAGTCTTTGCACACTCGCTTTGTAAACGCTGGGTCCGTAGTTCCGCCTACATTCAGCGCGACCTTTCGACATGATTCAAACGCGCATCTCAGAGCCTGTGCTACACGAGCTTTTTGTGCTTAAAAAGTATACTAATTTTTATTTTCCAAAAAAAATGGCAGGTCGTTTCACTAGATAAGACCCTTCTTCCTCAGCTGTGATCGTTTAGAGCCCTTTGAAGCTGCATTTAAACCTACATTTTGGAAGTTCAAAATTGGGGCACCAATCAAGTCCATTATATGGAGAAAAATCCTGAAATGTTTTCCTCAAAAACCACAATTTCTTTACGACTGAAGACAGAAAGACATGAACATCTTGGATGACAAGGGGGTGAGTAAATTATTTGTGAATTGTTGTTCTGGAAGTGAACTTCTCCTTTAACTCGCAGTATGACTTTATCTCAAAATCACTAATTTCTCCTTGTGACTGTATAATTTAATTTAACTTAATTTCTCAAAATTGTGACTTTTTATGTCATGATTTTGCCCTTATATGACACAATTGTGATTTAATCTCAAACAGCATGACTTTATAACTTGCAATGATATATAACTATGTCATACTTTAAAACGTAATACTTTATTGCTCTTAGCTGGGACTTACATCTCATAATAATTAAGATGCATCAAATTCTTATTTCTCACAATTGCAACTTTATTTCTCATAATTGTGACTTTATATATTATAATCACAATTTTATCTCATAACGTGACTTATTAACTCGAAGTACGACTTTATATATGTGACCCTGGACCACAAAACCAGTCTTAAGTGGCACGGGTATATTTGTAGCAATAGTCAGAAATACATTGCATGGGTCAAAAATTATAGATTTTTCTTTTATGCCAAAAATCATTAGGATATTAAGTAAAGATCATGTTCCATGAAGATATTCTGTTAATGTCCTACCATGAATTTATTAAAACAGTTTTGATTAGTAATATGCATTGGTAAGAACTTCATTTGGACAACTTTAAAGGTGATTTTCTCAATATTTTGATTGTTTGCACCCTCACATTCCAGATTTTCAAACAGTTGTATCTTGGCAAAGTATTATCCTATCCTAACAAACCATAAATCAATGGAAAGCTTATTTATTCAGCTTTTAGATTACGTATAAACATCAATTTTAAAAAAATGACCCATTTTGCAGTCATATATCTCAAAACTGCAAATTTCTTAATGTGACTTTATAAATCACAATCACACTATTGTCTCACACATTATGACTTTTTAACTCATTTGACTTTAAAGCCCATAACTTGAACTTAATTTCACATAATTGACTTTTTATGTCATGATTTTGTCATTATATGACACAATTGTGATTTAATCTAACATGGCTCACATTTAATCTCAGCTGAGACTTCCATCTCATAATTAAGACATATCCAAATCATATTTCTCACAATTGCAACTTTATTTCTCATTATTGTGACTTTATAGCTCACAAATTGCTACTTTATCTCACGTAATGTAACTATAACTGACAATGAGTTCAAATTTGATGCTTTAACACTGCTGCCGGGTTGTTTTTCATGTCCGCGGGTTGAAGCGACCCCAATAACGTGATATTTATTCCCTGGAATGTACATTTTACCAGGGGAACCCTGCCAAAAAACATGTATTTTACCCCACAGAATGCAATTTTTAATGGGGGACCCCCCTTGAAACTTGATTGGGCTAGTTTGGGGCTAGTTTTGAGCAGCAATTGGGTGGGTTTTGTTGTGAAAACCTGGCAAACCTGACTTAATATTACGACTGGATATCTTATAACTGAGAAGCATCATATCTAAATCTTATTTCTCACAGTTTCAAACTTATTTCTTATATTTGTGGCATTATTTTTTACACAGTGTGCCTAACTTACAATATGATTAAATTTGAAACTTTACTGCTCTTAATTGGGGCTTTATCTAATCACTAAGCCATATCTCATCTGAATCTTATTTCTCACAACTGAAACTGTACAAAACACAACTTCATCTCACATAATGTGACTTTACAACTCACAACATGTATTTAAATCTCATACATCTGTATTTGAATCTCACTTTTTTTCTTTACTCTGAGGTGGAAACAGCTTTCATACCAGTATGCCAGTCACTTGTCGGCTGTTTTTACTTATCCAGTCCAACTTATTAATTTCAAAAATCCCTTTTAATAAAAAAAGAGACTAGCTTATGAAATTTAAGGAGTTGTTCTGCTCATAGGCACCATTTTCCCTTCCAAAACAACAGACGATTAAAAACAGGTTCATTGAAATTCATACATAGCCTGATTTAAATTTGTCCACAAATCTAGCATAAGCATAAGCTGTTCTTAAGACCATGAGAAACCCCAATTTAGTCAAGCATGTCCCAAATTGTGTCATGTGGTGCAAGCTAAGAAGTACAATACAGCTGGTCTATGTGGGTTAACCTCACAATTGTAACGTCCTGGAGGCGCAGTGACTCCAACACTGTAATTCTTTGTGGTAATGATAGGGTGGGTGTTCTGGGTCTCTGATAGTGGCTTGATGATCGTTCTGGAACTGTTTCTGGCTGAGTGCATTCGGCTGTGCCAAGCGTGATTTATGTCTTCCCACTGAATACAGAGAAATCCAAGCGATTATGTCCACGTATCTCACATTCGGCTCCTGATTTACGAGTTTGTGCCCGGCGTCACGCTGATGCAGGCTGAATGAGAACATTAAACCAGAATAATGGCGGACATCCACCTGCTTCAACGTTCACATGTGTATATGCTGTTACGCTCGTATCCGAAAGTGGCCGTAAACAGATCAAAATAAAGTGCAGGTTGAAAATCAGGAGTTTGTTGGATCAATTGGCTGGATAGATTGGGTACTAAAACATCTGAGATATATATAAGACTGTGTATTAAGATTCATTTTGAAAATCAGTTTTCCTGGAAGAATAACGCATTTATCTAATAAAAGCTAAATTTGTCCATGGTTAGAAGTACACTAGCATATAGATAGCCTATAAAAATCTACAAAACTCCAATCTTATGGGGTCTTTAAGACTTTCAACTGCACATTTTCAGTTTTTACAGTGTACCTGGTGGACCAGAGCTGCAGCTATAGAGACAATAAAACTTTGACCCCAACAAATAATTTAGTGCTCACTGTCATTCTACAGCTTTAAAAGCAACCATATCTCTTCTGAGAGACAACTAACCTTTCCAAAAAAACCAGCTCGACAGCTGCAACAACCGGACAAATATCACAGCTCATCTCTGCAGTAATAGGTTGTGTTCTGCTTTGTGCAAGAGATAGACCTTTGCAGTCGTATCTGAAGGAAAAGTCAAGTAATTCTCCAAAGCAAGATCCGCAGATAACGACAAACAGGTACAAAAGCATTCAGAGGGAAGCACCGTCTGTCATTTCTTGTCCGACTGGGGCATGAGGTGACTATCTAAAACAAATCAGGTCCTGTCTCCCTCCTTCATGAAATAAAAGAGTCCCAATCTCCAGAGGACAAAGCCAGTCAATGGCAATTCATTAATGAGAGATCTAAATCACTTCTAAAGCAATTGATTGAAAGTACCAGAAGAATTTTACGTGGATTGAAAAAAAGGTACTCCAAAAACTGGCCCAAGAGAAGTCAATAAAGCCAACTACCAAGACTATGGTATTCTGGATGCTAGATTTGGCTCAGCTCCGCCAATGTAAATCGATGGGATCTTTTTTTTCCTGTTTTATGATCCAACAGACAGACATCATAAATTTAATGTCTTACAAAAAGCAGGCTTGTGCACCATTCAGACCTAAATTGGTAATGACTTAATTCCATTTTGAGGTGGCAAAAAGGAAGCAGAATTCAAAGAAATTTAATTAGATAAGAAAAGCTTATCAAGACAAACACTGAATGCTGGCTTGACAGATTTTTTTGAATGTTTTGGGAGAAAAAAAAAAA
>JAHKKF010526521.1:0-10903 GCA_019740295.1 Labeo calbasu
CCATATTATCCGAAGGCACATCACCTGGCAAACCATTAGGCAGTAAAGTAAAGGGAATGATTGTGGTGGGGAGTTTAGTCAAACTGCAACGATACAGGGAGCTGTGCAAAACCAAAGACAGCGCCGTCCGCAGAGCCTTAAGAGAGTTTAAAAATATCAGATATCAGTCATAACTTAACGTGGAAAAATAAAGCAGACACTGGACATGGGTGAAGCTTTCTAGAGCGCATGTGTTTCAATTTCAACTAATTCTGAGGTGCTTCTTGTTGGAAAGCACTCTTACCAGAATGTTTTTCTGTTGGACTTGTGTAGACTTTCCTTTGTTAAAAGCTGTTAAATTATTAAGCATTGTCTCGTGTAGGTTTGTTTCCCCTTGTTTTTTATGTGGTGAACACTGGGAGGTGCTCATATATTCTTTCTTTCTTCTTCCCTGACGTGATGCATGTTGCAAAGCCAAAGTTAAAGTTTTACGCAGGTTCGCCACAAAGACTGCCTGTCATTATTTAAAATCAACATTTATTTTATGAAGAACACGCTTTCTCACAAAGGCAACGAAGCAGACCCTGCATAGAGTGAATAATCCATTTAATGACTAGAAAAGGTAGACTTGTAGTTAAGATATACCTTTAGAGTATTCGTAGTGCGCTAAGAGACGGCGCTATTGGGAAACGCAGCCCTGGTCCATTTGATTTGCCCATGGTGACACCTAATCAATTTCTTGTTAGAATTTTGTCTTTTTTGTTTTTCTATTTATATTGGATGTACAACTAGAAGCAAGATATATATGTGTATTAATTACATTTATTTATTTTTAATTTAATTATTTTTATTTGTTTTCTTAATTGTATTTTATTAATGACAGATAGTTGTTATATATGTTTTATAAATAATAATAAATAAATAATATTTTAATATTTTATTTTATTTATTATTAACATATTAAGTTTGAATGTATTTATTTATGTATGCAACAAATACCTGGCCATATTAAGTCTCTTTTTTTCATTCATTCATTCATTCATTCATAACTTGTCCATGTACTTGTTGATTGATTGATTTGTTTGTTTGTTTGTCATTAATTTATATAAAATTACAATGTTATTTATTTAACAAATAACTTCTCCTGGCCATTTATTTATTTATTTATTTATTTATTTAGCAAGTAACTGCTCCTGGCTTTATTAATTGCATATTTATATATTTTTTATCAATTAAATAATCAATAATCAACAACAATAACTCATCCTGGCCTTTTTTTGTTCTTAATTTATATTATATATTAATTATTTTTGAATGGTTATTTATATATCAATCCTCCTCATGATCATTTGTTTATTTATTTGTTTGTTTGTTTGTTTTTAATGCTGGAAGTAACTGTTCCTGGCTTTGTTAATTGCATATTTATATATTTTCATCAATTTATTAATAGTAATAATCAGCAGCAAATAATTTATCCTAGCTGGCCTTTTTTTATTTATTTTTTTATTTATATTTATTTTATTTATATTATATATTAATAGTTTTTGAATGATTATTTATGTAACAAATAACCTCTTATGACCATCTATTTATTTATTTATTTATATTTATTAACTCCTGCTGATCTTTATTAATTTAATTAAATAATCAGTAATTGCAAAAAAATAACTTATCCTGGCCTTTTTCCCCTAATTTATATTATAAATAATGTTTTGAATGATTATTTATGTAACTAATATCCCCTCATGATCATTTATTTATTTATTTATCTATCAGATAACTCCTGCTGACCCTTATTAATTTAATTAAATAATCAATAATCAGCAACAAATAACAACAACATATTATTAAAATTGTATTATAATTTTTAAAATAATATTTATGTAACAAATAACTCCACATGACCCTTTATTTATTTATTTATTTACTTACTTATTTTAATCCTTTTTATTGCAACAAATAGCTTCTCTTACCACTTTTAAAAAGTAAGATTACTCCAAAATAGTTAAATTAATTAATAAATAAAAAAAATGAAGTAAATGAAAAAGCACATTACGGTCAGGATAGAGCAGTACCATTGCCCAGCCTTCCAATCTCTCTGCTTAATTATGGCGGGGAGTTGTTGGGCCGGGAGAGATGAAATTTCCCTGTTCTGGTAGCAGACTCCCTTCTTTACATTAAATCAAATCAAATAACGGCAGGGCAAGGCCAGACACGAGGTGCCGGGCGAAAGCCCACTCTAATGAAAATAAATCAATGAATTTTTGCGCTCTCGCTCAGAATAGCCACGGCATCTCTTCCTCCTTTCCTCATGTCATTCATTCAATCTGTCTTGCAGCAATTACATTCTCACCTCCCCATATGCAAGTGAGAAGGACGACCGGCCGCCGAGTGCATTGTGATAAACTATAATGCAACTGTACATAATAGGAATTGTATTTCACTTGGGGATGAGAATGAACTGCTAGTGAGCTGAGCTTGGGGTTTTGAATGCATCAGTCCCCCTTTTTGCTCATGCTACCTATTGATTTTTTTTTTTTTTTTCATTTATTTATTTATTTTTACCTCTAAGGCAAAGGGGATTATTACCAGTGAAATAACTCCATTTGCCTGTGCGCTTACTGTTGGCAACATTTGCTGAATTTATAAATCACATTGTAAATGCAGTAAATAGAAAGAGTATAAATAATAAATTGTTTACTATTGTATAATGTATTAATATTGATTTTAGCCAAAAACGTTCTGTGTTTCTCTCGAATGCCACAAATCCTGAGTTATGTTTGTATCTTCCCTCACAATCGATGATTGAACTACAGTACAAACAAGGCTGTTTGTCCTTGGTCAGATTTTCTTGTGCATCACTATACTAGTTTGAGGTAAAACCTTAGTCAGTACTGCCTAACATGCAGTAAAAATGCCTACTTCGTCTTTTTTTATATATTAGAAGCTGTATTTGAAAGAATAAATTCTGCTTAACAAAGCAGAATTTGTTTATACAGTGAAAACAGTTGTTTGCATCATTACTCCAGACTTCGTGTCACATGATCCTTTAGAAATCAGTCTAATATGCTGATTTAGTGATCAAGAAACGTTTCTTATTAATATCAATGTTGAAAACTGCTAAAACCGTTTCACAGTTTGTATCACTCCGTTTGTGGTATTCATTTCTCACAGCGAGTGTTATGGAGGATGCCTAAATCTATATAAAACTATAATTTTATAAATAATACTGTTTGTGTCGCGAAATGTAGTTTTAACAGTGTTTAAAGCGAGAACATGCTTGTTTAGACTTCAAATATACGGTTTGTTAATAAAAAAATAACGTCTATTTGAAGACGTCAAAGCGTCAGCGGCCGCTCAGCACTCACGAACCCGCCTATGAGCAGTCTCACCTCGGCCAGATCTTTTGGAATTTGCCGCTGGCTCTGATGTCTCTATAGAGGTTAAACATGAGATGTAATTCGTTTTGGGAAAACCTAACGGGCAGACTTTGGTCTCATTAATCTATTATATTCCAGAGCAAATCGTTCTGACTGAGGGGAAAATCTCATCACGTTATTTTTATGTAAATTCAATGCTGTATATCAGAGCACTGCCTTTGTAGTTTTAACTGAAATGCCTTGAAACTTCTATGATGGCTGTTGTTGTTTATTAAATATTATTATTCAATCAACAGTAGTTTATATAAATAATAGTCGTGTTTAATTGTAGTATTCAGTATTGAGAAACGGTGTGCGTGTTTGTTGTTGATTATAGTTACATTGTTCCGCCATTAGATGGCGTCTTGCTGTTTTAATTGAGTGATTAAGCAAATACAGACTTTTAAATTGAAAGAGACTGAAACGCGGTTATAATCAAGGAAGTTATATTTACTTTCAACAACAGCTTGTAAAACGCAGCCAACAAATGCGCTGTCATCGGAAATGGCCCTTACAAATGAAAGGATTAACCTTACGACACGCGGACATTCAAATGTTTTATTGTACATTTGAAGAATGAATGCTGTATCAGATTCAGGTAATCGCACTTGCGCAGTCCATCTCTCTCTTATACTACTACTATATACAGTGCGCCTTTAATAGAGTAATTCAATGAAGCAACTCAACGTTCTGTCGTTGCTAGTTTTAAAGCGACATTTTCAAATTAGTAACGCAGACTTGCGCTCAGCTGTTCAACTGTCAAACAGATTTGAATGCGTGGCGAAAGAGAGTTATCGTTAGTTCGCACAAAAGAGGTTTTTAAAGACACTCAGTTGTTGTTTCTTATGTATTTACGCATTCATGCCGTCGAACTGTTGTATAAAATCGATATGGCCGAATCACAGCTGTGTGTAAGTAGTTTTTTCTTATGCATTTACACACTCGTGACGTCAAACAGTTGTATAAACGCAATATGGCGGAATCACAGCTGTGTGTAAAAAAGAAAAACAGATACAAAGAACAAATCATGCAGATTAAACTCAAAATACACTATAAGCTGAGGAGAAACCTTTTGGCTCACTATTGAAATCAGAAACCAGATAGCACACGTACGTCTACAAGATGTCTGTTAAAGATCACTTGATCTGGAAAGCATCTTTTGTGTGCAAACATCTATCAGACGTCTTTAAGATGTCAGTTTTACATACATTCTAAATGTAAAAATTACGCCTTGCAGATGTAAATGCAGACGTCAAATAGACGTCTCCTTGATAGTATACATACATCTCAGAGACGTTTATTTGATATCTGCATTTACATCTGCAAGACGTATATTTTTGATTGTTTGCTCATCTGCAATATGTCAATATCACCCCTGATAGCACACATACATCACAGAGACATCTATTTGACATCTGGAAGACATATTTTTTAGGGTGTTTGCTCATGTGCAATACGTCTATAGGACATTTCCTATCAGATGTCAAATAGACGTCTATTAGATGTCTTTAAGATGTTTGTGATTTAGAATGTATGTAAAACTGACATCTTACTGGCATCTGTCAGATGTTTGTATACAGCAGATGCTTTCCAGATCAAGTGATCTTTAACAGACATCTTGCAGACCTACATGTGCTATCTGGGACGTTTCCTATCAGATGTCAAATAAACGTCTATTAGATGTCTATAAGATGTTTATGATTTAGAATTCATGTAAAACTGACATTTTGCAGATGTCTGCCAGATGTTTGTACACAGCAGATGCTTTCCAGATCAAGTGATCTTTAACAGACATCTTGCAGACATATGTGTGCTATCAGGGAAGGAACCTTGAAATAATCATGCCTGTTGAGACATTATGAGACACTATTCATCAAAATGCTCTGATTAGTCTTAAATCTAATCAGTTTTCTCATGTTTTCCTCTGTTTTCAGGCACGGTGAGCTGTGACACTGTGGTGAACATGCGTAAGGTGACCCACCAGAGGGTTCAGGAGCCTCTGTCAGGTACGGCCCTCCTGCCGTGTGTTTTCACCCTGCGCCCGAGTCCTTCGCACGAACCTCCCCGCATCAAGTGGACCAAACTGTGGGGTCAGCGTGGCCCGGATGGCCTTCAGAAGCAGCAGTCGATTCTGGTGGCTAAAGACAATATAATCAAGGTGAAGAAAGCCTTCCAGGGCCGCGTCACCTTGCCGGGATACCCAGAGAACCGCTACAACGCCAGCTTGGTGCTGACAGGACTGCGATCCAGCGACTCGGGGATGTACCGCTGTGAGGTCGTGGTCGGAATTAACGACGAACAAGACACGGTGCCCCTTCAGGTCACGGGTAATGTAGCACACCGCTGAATGCTAATACATGCAGCTGTGATTATAGTAATCAGATTCATCATAAAAGTACTGCTGACTTCTTTCGTCTTAAAGTGATAGTCTACCCAAAATGGAAATCCTATCATTTTCTCACATTTTTTCTACCTGTTTGAGTGTTGAACACAAAAGAAAATGAAGAGTTGATGGAGTTGATGAAGTTGAGTAACTGTTTGATTAAAATAATTTTTGTGTTCAGCAGATAAAAAAAGAAACTCATACAGGTGTGGAAGAACTTGAGTAAATAATATGATTTCCGTTTTTGGGTGAACTATTGCTTTAATGTTTATGTTTTGCACAAATTGCAATGAACTTTTCAGTGTTTTTTGCAGAAACTCTCTCGCCGAGTGATTTGATATATTATTTAATCTGAGAAACAGGCTGTAATTACGGTGCTTAGCACTGAGGATTGGTTTTCGTGCACATCTGGTGGCGTTTTCCATCAGATCAGACCACGGAGGCATGGACCAAACAGCTGCTACATTTTTTTGCACGCTCAGATTTCTGCCAAAACCTTGATGAAGTTAGTTAGACTTCATTCGCTGGCAACATGCACTGCAGTGCTTGTGTGGAGGCTGTGAAGCGGAAAAGTACACAGGGTGAATTTATCAAACAGTTGTGGCATTTTAACATGCAACACAACATTCAAACTGAAAACCTTGTCTTATTCGCTGAGCGAACTGGTTTAACCAGGTGCTAAATGTGCTGCAGTATTGACACAGCAGTTAAGTTTTTGTCATTCTTTTAATTGCAAAAGTAGATTATGTTGAATATAAGATATATATAATATTCTATTATAATATATAATGTGTAATAAAATAATATAAAATAATAAACGTACACATTTCTAGTATATTAGAAAACAGAATGTGTAAATTTAGGCAATGTACTAAAAACAGTAGTAGTCACAATAAAATGATATAAAGTGTAAATAAAATAAAAATAAATAAAATATTTGTAAATAATGAAGTAATAAGTAAAATAAAAAAATAGAAAATAAATGTATTTAAAAGATAATAAAACACTAATGTAGTCATTAAAAATAATTTAAAACAAAAATAGAATATTTAAATTAATAACATTTTTAAAAAACAATATAATTTTAGTATAGTAAAGAATCAAAACAGAATGTGTAAATTTTGGTCACGGAATAATACAAACAATAATAGTCATAATTTAATTTATGTAAAACTTCACATAAAATATTTTCTTTCTTTTTTTTTAAATAAAAATATAATTTTAAATAAATAACATTATATATAATAAATAATAAAAATGTCTAGTATATGAAGAAATCAAAACAGGATGTGTAAATTTAGGCAACACAATAATAAAAACAATAATAATCATAATAAAAATGATATGAATAAAAATTAAATGAAATAAAATTAAAATGAATAAAAATAAATGTATTTAAAAAATTAAAAATGCAATAAAAGGCAATGGACTAAAAAACAATAACAATAAAACACTAATATAATAAAAAAAGAATATTAGTCTATATATATATATATATATATATATATAATTCCTAGTATAGTAAGGAATCAAAACAAGGAATAAAAAAGATTATATATATATATATATATATGTATAAGCAAGGAGTGAAAACAAACACAATTTGTCATAGAAAAAAATGTAATAGAGTTTATAGAGGTAGGGAATCAAATATGAATTTAAACGTAAACATGATTTCAGTGAACGTAGCCTAAACAGCATTCAGCAGTGAAGGGGAGCAAATTTATGACCATTGTGATGAACTCATAATTTCTGATTGCAAAATTTAACGAGGAATACTTCTCTGAGGAGAGAGTGACTCTTAAAAAATGCATTACGAGATCCCAGTGCATTATTAATACCATACATGCGGATGCTCATGTACTGAAACCTCCTCCTCCTCTGTGGGTCTGAATGGTTAATTAGTTTGAGCTCAGCAATTAAAGCATTGAAACATGCTGGCAGCCAGTATCATGAAAAATTCCCATTACTGTTACGAGCTTTTATGAAAATAACAATAACATTGCCAATTAAAGCATTCACCAACCTTAGACGCTTTCACACCTTATTGTGTTACAGCAACATACTGTTGAACACAAAGTACCGGATAATGAAGGGAAATAAGAGTCAAGACAATTTACAGGAATATTTAAGATAAAAAATAACACACATTTGACCACAGTCTGTTGCTAAGTAAAACGCAACAGCATTGGCATAGAAACCAACACACATTCCGTAAAATAAAAGAGCAGTTATGGCCACACAAATCAGATATGAACAGTTATGATACAATGTGTGGACAGTCAGTTATGTCAGTTATTCAAATCAGATTCTATCCGGATTTGGGAAATCACTGCAAAAGCCTCTTTTTGGAACCTTATTTTTAAAGGAACAGCTCATCTAAAAATGAAAAATTGCTGAAAATTCAACCTCAGGACATCCAAGATGTAGATGAGTTTGTTTCTTCATCATTACAGGTTTGGAGAAATTTAGCATTGCATCACTTACTCACCAATGGATCCTCTGCAGTCAATGGGTGCCGTCAGAATGAGAGTCCAAACAGCTGATAAAAACATCACAATAATCCACACAACTCCAGTCCATCAATTAACATCTTGTGAAGTGAAAATCTATGTTTGTAAGAAACAAATCCATCGTTTACATTTTTTAGCCTCAAAGCATTGACCTAAAATATCACTTTAATAATAACTTTAATCTAACATTTGCGCATGGAAGCAGCTCCAGGCGGATGACGTAGGACGTCGGCGTTGCACATACATCTGTGAGTCTCGTGAAAACCAACGTTTATTTACAAGAGCAAAAGAATCAAAGTTTCCTGACTTTAGCAAAGGAAAAGGAAAAAAAAAAATCCTCTGACATTTTTCCATACAAATGCTCGTTTTGTATGTCTAATTTGTGACCTTTGTTTTGATTTCTTCACTTTGCGTCCACATTAGTCACTTCTGAGCGGCGCATGCGCACCGACAGCATACGTGATTCGCCCCGGGGTTGCTGCCGTTTACAACTGTTAGCGCAAGGTAGAGAAAATTGATTATTGAGTTTTAAATATGGATATTTTTCTTATAAAAACACATAGCTTCGCTACAGAATTCCTTTACTCACCCCTCGGAGCCATGTGAGGCACTGGATGGATGCACTTTATTGGACTTGTTCTGGACTGATGAAGAGAAACACCCGCCCATTGCATTACAAAACTTGAAGAAGCCAGAACAATTTTTAATATCTCTTGCATATAATACATATGCAATGGCCTTCGTTTGAAAGAAGGAAGTCATATACACCTAAGGCTGCCCTGAGGGTGAGTAAATAATTGGCTAATACTCATTTTTGGGTGAACTAACCCTTTAACGCGCACATTCTCATAAAATTGGTGCAAAGACATTGTAGAGCCCTGACCCCCTCCGAAATGCGATTGGGCTAGTTCTGGGCTAGTTTTGAGTAGTATTAGGGTGGTTTTGTTGTAAAAACCTAGCAACCCTGATTGTGATATTTTTATCAGCAGTTTAGAATCTCATTCTGACGCCATCCATTCACTGTAGGGGATCCATTTAGTGATGCTAAACAGGGCTCTAGGCTTACTTTTCTTTTTAGGAGCACAGTCAAAACTTTAGAAGCACCTTCGAATCAATAAGCAAAAAATCTGATCAAAAGTCTATGTAAAGTGACTTACATGGAATTTAGTTTTTACCTTTGTAATGGCATTTTTCTTACTTTGTTAAAAGTATGTCATCTTTTATGTCAAATTTTTAAAAAATTATGTTTTATAAGCTTTTTAAAATTTCTAATTGAAACAACAGAATGAGAACAAGTAGAACAATCAAATGAAATCAGTATTAACAAAATTAATTTGTACTACAAAGGGGGCACAGAAGAACACAAAAGTGCAAACACAAATATTTTCATGCTGTTTTCATGCATGTCTCTTTAAATGCAAATGAGCTGCTGCTCCCCACCCCCTTTTCCAGAATAAGGCTGTGCCTTTACAGCTCGTACCTCAGATACTCTGCCAAAAAACATCTGTTTGGTTTTGATTGTCATGTCTATCGCACTAAAATCATGCATTTTACAGCCATATCAGTTTAAATTTCTGATATACAGTTTATTTGAGTGCAAACATGCGAAGCACATGCACAGAAAACGGCTGTCACACAACATTTAAGTACTAAGCCAAATTCTCTTTCATGTCATATTGCACTTGAACTGTCAAATACACACAAGTTTATGTTAAAAACACACATGAGTTACAAAAAAGTCAGTTATGTCTGTGAAGGTAAATAGCTGGGAAATAAATCGCAAGTTTTTATTAGATCTGTATGGCAGCAGCGTAATGTACAGTAAATAAATCCACTGCTCTCTTGTCTCCTCTAAGGCTGGGACTCTAAATAGTGTTCTGTGCTCGTCAGTGCAACCAAAGACAGAACAGTTAGCATGCTTTGCTCGAACTTTTGCCATGGCGTTACAACTGGTACACCATTGTCACTTGCGAAAATAATAAATTAAAGGGCAGTGATATTGTAATAAGATTCTTTTTCCAAAACAAAGTTGTCCGTTTTCACATTTTCTGGGTTGGTAGATGCACCACACACCCAGTTACAGTCATGGCCAAAAATATTGGCACCCTTGCAATTCTGTCAGAAAATGCAACACTTCTCTCAGAAAATTGTTCCAGTTGCAAATGTTTTGGTATTAACATGCTTATTGTTTTTGTTTCCACTGCAACAACACAAAAAACAGAGAAGAAAAGTGAAACTTGATAAACTTTCACACAGAACTCAAAAATGGACTGGACAAAATTATTGGCACCTTGTCAAAATTGTAAGAAATAATTGCTTTTCAAGCATGTGATGCTCCTGTAATTTGTGTTTAGACACACCTGTGGCAAGTAACAGGTGTGGGCAATATAGTAATCACAYTTGCAACCAGTTAAAATGGAGAAAAGTTGACTCAACCTTTGTGTTGTGTGTCACACTGAGCATGGAGAAAAGAAAGAAGTGTAAAGAGTCGTTTGTGGATTTGAGAGAAAAAATTGTGGGAAAACTGAAAAATCTGAAGGCTACAAGTCCATCTCCAGAAATCTTAATGTTCCTGTGTACACTGTGTTCAATATCATCAAGAGGTTTAC
>JAHKKF010526521.1:10953-23307 GCA_019740295.1 Labeo calbasu
AGATTAAAGGAAGTTGTCACTAATTTTACATTTACAGGCCAAAAATATCGGCACCATTGCAATTCTGTCAGAAAATTGTTCCAAAAAAAAAAAAAAAAAAAAACAGAAGAAAAGTCAATCTTGATAAAATTTCACACAGAACTGAAAAATGGCCTGGACAAAATTATTGGCACCTTTTTAAAATTGTAAGACATAAATGCTCCTGTAATTTGTATTTAGACACACCTGTGGCAAGTAACAGGTGTGGGCAATATAGTAATCACATTTGCAACCAGTTAAAATGGAGAAAAGTTGACTCAACCTTTGTGTTGTGTGTCACACTGAGCATGGAGAAAGGAAAGACGTCTAAAGAGTCGTCTGTGGATTTAAGAGAAAAAAATGTGGAAAAACATGGACAATCTTAAGGCTACAAGTCCATCTTCAGAGATCCTGTTCCTGTGTCCACTGTGCACAATATCATCAAGAGGTTTACAGCCCATGGCACTGTAGCTAATTTCCCTGGATGTGGACGGAAGAGCAAAATTAATGAAAAATTATATAGAAGGATTGTTCGAATGGTGGATAAAGAACCCTGATTAACGTCCAAACAAATTCAAGTTGATCTGCAGACACAGGGTACAACAGTGTCAGTTTTGCTGCTTCTGGCACTGGATGCCTTGACTGTGTGAACAGTATCATGAAATCTGATGTTTACCAAAGAATTTTGGGACGCAACGTAGTGGCAGTGTCAGAAAGCTGTGTCTCCGCCAGAGGTCATGGGTCTTTCAGCAGGACAATGACCCGAAACACACTTAAAAAAGCACTCAGAAATGGTTACAAACAAAGCACTGGAGAGTTCTGAAATGGCCAGCAATGAGTCCAGATCTGAATCCATAGAACACCTGTGGAGAGATCTCAAAACAGCAGTTGGGAGAAGGCATCCTTCAAATCTGAATGACCTGGAGTAGTTTGCAAAAGAAGAGTGGTCCAGAATTCCAGTAGAGAGGTGTAAGAAACTCATTCATGGTTACAGGAAGCGATTGATTTCAGTTATTTTTTCCGAAGTGGGTGCTACCAAATATTACGTTAATAGTTCCAATAAATTTGTCCATTGCATTTTTTGGGTTCTGTGTGGAATTGTATCAGATTTGACTTTTCTTCTTTGTTTTTGTGGTGTTCCAATCCAAACAAAAAAATAAACGTGAATACCAAAACATTTGCAACTGCAACAATTTTCTGAGAGAATTGCAAGGGTGCCGATATTTTTGGCCATGACTGTACATTTACATTTAAGAATTTCCCTAGTAAAAAAGTAATATTTAAAATACATTTATTTCATACTTAGTTTAAATCTATTACCGTACTACTACTACTATTTGTGCACAATGCACATTTCTTAATATTAAGCCTAAAATGTGTTTCAGTACCACTACTGATGAGGATTATATGATTTCTGACTAATATTGGTCTTTAAATGCAAGATATTTAAAGTGTATCTGAAGTATACTTGCAATAGCACAAATGAAATACAATATATCTTTAGTTGGACTTCAGTACTACTTCTGCACAATTAAAGTGCATTAAGTACAAAATTAGTTGTTCCAGTTTAGCAGACTTTAAGTATACCAGTTTAGTATACCAAAAGTACAATTGCAAAAGTGCAATTTTTATTAAGTACATAAATATGTAAATGTATTTGTATTATACTTAGCATAAAATAAATGTATTTCAAATATTTTAGGATTAATTTTTTTCACTAGGGTTAGCAGTTGCTTTTATCCAAAGGGACTTACAGATGAGGTAATAATATAATGACTTACAAATTTTACTCTTTAAAACTCGTATTTGAAGTAACATATTTAAACATGAATAACACACTTAAAATTTCTGTCATTGATTACTCACTCTCATGTTGTTCCAAACCCGTAAGAACTTCATCTTCGTAACACAAATTAAGATATTTTTGATGAAATCCGAGAGCTTTCTTACCCTGCATTTACAGCAACGTAACTACTACGTTCAAGGCCAGGAAAGGTAGTAAGGACATTGTTAAACTCAATGGTTTAACCGTAATGTTATGAAGCTATAAGAATACTTTTTGTGTGCAAAGAAAACAAAAAAAATGACTTATTCCAACAATTTCTTCTCTTCTCTGTCAGTCGGCGTGCATTTGTACTCTTATGAACGTACGGCAAAGACTTACACAGAAGAGAAGAAATAGTTGTATAAAGTCGTTATTTTTGGTTTCTTTGCACAGAAAGTATTTGCGTAGCTTTGTAACATTACCATTGAACCACTGATGTCACAAGGACTTTTTTAACGATGTCCTTACTACCTTTCTGGGCCTGGAACGTCTTTGCAGGGTCATAAAGCTCTTGGATTTCATCAAAAATATCTTCATTTATGTTTCGAAAAATGAACAAAGGTCTTATGGGTTTGGAACAGCATGAGGGTGAGTATTTAATGATAGAATTTTCATTTTTGGGTGAACTATCTCTTTAAAAGACCCCCTGTGGGGGTTTAACAATATACATGTATCATATAAACAAATACGGAATTGAATGAATGTTACATACATTTTTTGTGATTGATTCAGATCAATGAAATTGTGCATCGAATCAAATAAAATCACTCTAAATGTGCAAAACCACTTTTTGAATCAAATTGAAACCCATCTCACACCAACTCACTGCCCTACATTTTCTTTTTACAAGAAAGAATCTGTTTTGATTTATGTTAACATCTTGATTAGATTTTTTCTTTCTAGTGTGGACAGACACATTTCTTGTAAAATACTATGCTGTGAATGCCTGATGCCTTATGCAGCTCAGAGAAGCTATGTTTACGTAACTGGGGGTTTGAAAAGCACATGCTTTACTTCAGGGTATAGCATATAGTTGTTATGTATGCTATGTAGGTAAAAATGTATCTGTATGCTGTAGAAGACAATATCTGGGATATGGGATTGTGGGCTGTAGCTGATGTAAGCTTGGCTCCGTTCCTTTGTTTCCTCCTGCTCTCTGCTGCCTGAGGTTATACAGACTGTATTAAAATTTACACGCTTGTTTTATTGGTACACCCAGAATGGTAAACAGTAAACAAGTCCCAACAAAAGAAATTAAATCTGCCAGTCTCTTTCTAATTTTCTTTCTTCCCTCATTTTCTTTATGCATGCCTGTCTTATCTCTGCCTTTCTGCCGCAATAATACTCTTTCCAGTCTCTTGCTTTTTCTACGGCATCACCTCCCGTCTATCTGCAGATGCTTTTCTTGTCTCTGTGCTCTTAGTTTCCCTCCCTCTCTTTCGCTGTCCTCCTTTAATCTCATTCTCTCTCTCTCTTTCTTTCAGACTCTGGATGATCTAGAACAGAGGGTGAAGGAGGCAGGCATTGAGATCAGCGTGAGGCAAAGTTTCCTCACGGATCCTGCTGTGGCCGTCAAGAACCTCAAGGTGCTTTCACTTTCACTCATTTCATTTATGACCTCGCTGCCATGGCGGTGTACAGGTGTTGCCGTCAGTGCCGCGTTACAGAAATCAGATCAGCACTGTTCTCAACAACATCTCACGATTCTCAGACAGATGCCAAACACACATAGTGTGTCTAAAAGACACTATATTTTCAGTAATATCATCAGTTTGACGGCACTAACGCTATCGGAAGGCAACAGAAAAACTGAATTGACCTGAATAATGACACATCTTTGTCTGCTGCTTCAGGCTGAGTCTAATTGGTTCAAAACTGATGAAACATTGACTGTTATTGAACTGAATCGAATAAACATTGATCTGACCTGAGCTGAATAACAACACTTCTGTCTTCAGTAGAGCTGCTTATCGTTGAATAGAACTTGTTTCTTGATCACTGAAATCTCAACAAAACACATCAAGATCACATTTCGCCACAAAATCAGATGAATACAATGAAATTGTATCTATTACTCTGGCATTACTGTATTATAATAATGCTATAATACAATGATTTTTAATATAAATAAAACAGAAATTATTCCCCAATAAACATTAACAAACACACCAAAACATATAAACCTATAACCCCAACATCTTCAAAAAATAAATTAATAAAAAAAATTAATAAATCAATTAATTAATTAATAATAATAAGAAGAAATAAATGCATAAAAAATAAATAAATACATAAAAATTTATTTAAAATAAGATTTTTAAAATAAGTAATAAATAGGTATGCAAAAAACTGATTAAGTGATTTATTTTTTTATTTAAACACAACACAAAATATTTTTCTTTCTTTATTTAATTTCTATTACTGTTTTATGACAGTATTATAATAATACCATAATACAGTGATTTTTAAAATAAACAAGACAGAAATGATTCTCAAATTAACATGAGCAAAAACACAAAAACATATAAACCTATAACCCCACCCTCTTAAAAATATATATAAAAATGTAAAAATGAAAAGCAAAAGTTATATTTAAAATACATTTTTTAATTAATAAATTCATATTCATTAATATTATTTTTTAAGATCAACATAGTATAATTTCATGAAGTTATTTTATTTTTAATTTAAACACAACACAACACAACATGAAGTATAGTACTGTAAGTATAGTAACTGTAACTTTATTTATGTATTTATTTCTTTTTAATTTATATATATATATATATATATATATATATATATATATATGTATATGTGACCCTGGACCACAAAACCAGCCTTAAGTCGCTGGGGTATATTTGTAGTAATANAAGTATAGTACTGTAAGTATAGTAACTGTAACTTTATTTATGTATTTATTTCTTTTTAATTTATATATATATATATATATATATATATATATATATATGTATATGTGACCCTGGACCACAAAACCAGCCTTAAGTCGCTGGGGTATATTTGTAGTAATAGGCAAAAATACATTGTATGGGTCAAAATTATTGATTTTTCTTTTATGCCAAAAATCATTAGGAAATTAAGTAAAGATCATGTTCCATGAAGATATTTTGTCAAATTACTACTGTAAATATATCAAAACTTAATTTTTGATTAGTAATATGCGTTTAAGAACTTAATTTGGGCAGCTTTAAAGGCGATTTTTTCAATATGTAGATATTTTTGCACCCTCAGATTCCATATATTAAAATAGTTGTATATCGGCCAAATATTGTTCTATCCTCAAACCATATATCAATGGAAAGCTTATTTATTCAGCTTTCAGATGATGTGTAAATCTGTATTTTGAAAAATGGACCCTTATGACTGGTTTTGTGGTCCAGGGTCACACACACACATATATATATATATATATATATATACGTACAGAAACACACCCCTACACACATACACAGACACAGTAGTCGCTGTGTAATGAGGATTTGGGGGAAATGTGTTACTGCATATGTCGTGAATATAATGTCAATACAACAATACAAAATTCAGTAGCTGTTTTTTTAAACTTTAAGCAAAACATATATTTTTATTTCTCAGTTTCTCAGTTTTGATTCCCCCCAAAACAGGCACACACACATTTTTTGCTATCTCTGGGTCTGTCATGCCAAAGGACATCATTGAGGTCCTGGAGTAAAATATAAAAGTGTGGGGATCTGATCTCGTTCTTGAGAAGTATCATTTTAATTGGAACATGGGTCAGATGATCTGTTCCCCCCCAGTCCTACCGCCTCCCCCATCCTGCTCTCTCCAGTGACGGCTGGGCCCCTGGCTGCCTGTTCAGCAAAGGCCTGCCATGTGTGCCGCCCTAGTTTTGGTGCACAAGATTAATGGAGTACCACCAGAGGAACCATGGTAACCTGAAATATAGCACACCGCTGAGAGGGGAAAGTAGCACTGATTGGACTGCTTGTCCAAACCAAAATTACTGCAGCGTTATGCATAGCAGCACTCTCGAATACTCAAAGGAACCTCCCTCTGATGCTAATTCACTGACTTTAGCAAATTGTTGCATTCATTGCTTTGTTCTAATCATCAGTTCTCACTCTGCTCCTACAGAGGCAAGATGCTCGCATCATCGTGGGCCTGTTTTACGAAACGGAAGCCAGGAAAGTGTTTTGTGAGGTTGGTAATCAGCCATCCAGCTGAGCATTATTAATCTTTGTCAATGTCAAAGGGGGATCATGGTGTTTCTGTTCATTTTTCATTCTTGGCTCAAGTCGTTCCCTAACCTGACATGTTTCACACAATCCAACTGCAGGTCTATAAGGAGAGGCTGTATGGGAAAAAGTATGTGTGGTTTCTGATTGGCTGGTACGCTGACAACTGGTTCAAGATCAAAGACCCATCCATCAACTGCACTGTGGAGCAGATGACAGAAGCTGTGGAGGGTCATGTGACCACTGAGATAGTCATGCTCAATCCGGAGACGGTGCGAGGGGCCTCTAACCTGGTGAGTGAGCCTGAATAATCTTTATTTCCTGATTCCTGTTTAAAAGAATTGCTCTTTTGTGTTCCGTGGCTAGGCCCAGACCATGCCGCATTTTTGCTGTGAACTTAAATGGTATCTCAATTCATGAAGCTATTATTTAGATTCAGGAACTCTCTCTCTCTTTTCTTTGTGCCTTTTGCACATTAAAAAATCGGTCACACTTTATTTTAAGGTCCAGTTCTTGCTATTAACAAACTATTAACTATGGCTTTTGCCTCAGTAAACTCCTAATTTGCTGCTTATTAATGGTTAGTAAGGTAGTTGTTAAGTTCAGGTATTGGGTAGGATTACACTGTAAAAAATAAAAAACACATTTTGTTGAGTCAGCTTAAAATAATTTGTTACCCTACTGCCTTAAAATTTTAAGTTCAGTCAACTAAAATAAGTTTAGTTAACTTGAAATGTTAAGTTGTACTAAGTAACAACTTAGATATTTGTGTTTGCTAAACTTAACAGATGGGTAAGTAACCCAGCTGCCTTAAAATTTTTAAGTTGATTCAACTCAAATATCTAAGTTGTCACTTAGTATAATTTAACATTTCAAGTTGAAAAAACTTTTTTTGAGGCAGCCAGGTTACAAAATATGGTCATGCAGAATAGGTGCTTTATAAGTACTAATAAACAACCAATATGTTAATAAGGCATGCTAATAAGTAACTAGTTAATAGTGAGAATTGTTCCCTATACTAAAGTGTTACCAAAAAGTCCATAGGCTTATGCTAAAGGAGGAACCTATGGAATCTTGTTTTTTGCCACTGAATAAAAGTCTTTCTATCTCACAATTCTGGCTTTGTTTTTCACAATTGCAGTTTTACATCTCGCATCTTTTTTTCTCAGAATTGTAAGATATAAACTTAAGTCAGAATTGTGAGTTTATATGATATATTTGCAAATTTATCTGTCCTTTCTGACTTTATAAAGTTATAAAGTCAGAATTGTCAGATATAAAGTTCCAGTTGTAAGAAAATGTCAAAATTGTGAGATATAAATTCCTGAATTGTGAGAAAAAAAGTCAGAATTGCGAGATATAAACTTGCAGTTGCTAATTATAAAGTCAGAATTGTGAGTTTTATTATACATTTGCTAAATTTAACGGTCAGTTCTGACTTTATAAAATTATAAGGTCAGAATAGTCTGATATAAAGTTGCAATTGTAAGAAAATGTCAAAATTGTGAGATGTAAACTCAAAACTGTGAGAAAAAAGTCAGAATTGCAAAATCGCTAAATTATATATTTGCAAATTTGTCTTTCAGTTTTGACACTTATAAAGTTATCAAGTCAGAATTGTGATATATAAACTCTGAACTGCAAGAAAAAAAGTCAAAATTGCAAGTTATAAAGTCAGAATTACAAACTCGCAAACTAACTGAATTGCAAGTTTATATTATCCACCTGTTTCCAAGGGGCACTACTAAAAAGAACGTGGGTACAACTTCCGGTGAGGCGGCAGTAGTAGTATACCAATGGTATTTTGTGTGCAAATTATGTGTGTTTTTCGGATCATTTTTTACTTTTTAAAGTTGCAAAACTTTATGAGAAATGTCGTTAGGTGCTCAGGGACAACATGTGCTGTTCGAAGCTGTCCTCCCACATTGTTAGCAAATTTGGATCGCTAAATCTTGAATGACTGTTAACTAGTGATGTGACATTTGAACCGAGGCATCGGAGCTTGTGTTAAGGGGTCAGAATTGTGAGTTTTATTATATATTTGCAAAATTTAATGGTCAGTTCTGACTTTATAAAGTTAAAGGTCAGAATAGTCTGATATAAAGTTGCAATTGTGAGATGTAAACTCAAAACTGTGAGAAAAAAGTCAGAATTGCCAGTTATTAAGTAAGAATTGCAAAATTATAATATATATTTGTGAATTTGTCTTTCAGTTTTGACACTTATAAAGTTATAAAGTCAGAACTGAGATATAAACTCACAATTGTAAAAAAAAATGTCAAAGTTGTGAGAACCTCTGAACTGCAAGAAAAATTGTGAGTTATAAAGTCAGAATTGCAAACTCTCAAACTCACAGAATTGCAAATTTATATGATATATTTGCAAAATTATCTGTCAGTTCTGACTTTATAAAGTCAGAATTGTCAGATATAAAGTTCCAATTGTAAGAAAATGTCAAAATTGCGAAATAACCCCTGAACTGCAAAAAGTCAGAATTACGAGTTATAAAGTCAGAATTGCAAACTAACAGAATTGCGAGTTTATATTATATGTTTATGAATTTATCTGTCAATTCTGACTTTATAAAATTATGAAGTCAGAATTGTCAGATATAAAGTTGCAATTGTAAGAAAATGTCAAAATTGCGAGATAACCTCAGAACTGCAAGAAAATCAGAATTGCGAGTTATAAAGTCAGAATTGCAAACTCGCAAACTCACAGAATTGTGACTTTATATTATATATTTATTCTGACTTTATCAAGTTATAAACTCAGAATAGTGAGATATAAACTACCAATTGTAAGAAAATGTCAGAATTGTGAGATATAAAGAATTCCAATATAAACTTGCAGCTGCAAAATTACAAACTCGTAAACTCACAATTCTGAGAAAAAAGTCAGATTTGTATGGTTTTTTTTATAAATTTGCAAATTGTATAGTTATTATAAAAGATATAAAATCAGAATTGTGAGATATAAACTCGCAGTCGTAAGAAGATGTCAGAATTGCGAGTTATAAACTCAAAATTGCAAGAAAAAAGTCAGAATTCCAAAATATAAACTCATAATTGTGAGAAATAAATAATTATAAAAAATAATTATAATAAGGACATACAGTATATATTAACAGTTGGGTACACTTTTTTGACTTGAGATCTCCCAAAACACCCTAGCCACCATCTAGCAACTGGATTTTGATAATAAGTTCCAAACAGGCTTCATACAAAGACTGCAAATTACCTATACTTTCTGAAAATACTGTAGAAACCACATAGCAGCAAACTAGTTTTTACATTCCGAAAATGACATAACACTCTAGCCGTGTCTCATTTCAGAGGCTGATGCTAACTAAATTGCAAAGTTGTTTTTAGTGGTTGTTAGAAGCTGCATCTCATTTCGGGGGCTGTGTCCTTTCTAGGCCTTATTTGAAGGCAGCATATGTCATTGGGGCAATCTCATTTGAGAAAAGTATCTGTTAAATTGCAAAGTAAAAAAGAAACTACAGTATTTTACAATTCACAAGGAATAACAGTCAATTTTATTGCAGTTACTTTTCTTAAATAAGATGTCGTCAATGAAGTATGCAGCCTACAAATGCGACCTCCGGAGGACACAGCCCCCGAAATGAGATGCAGATTCTAACAACCACTAAAAACGCCTTAGCAACTGCACAGAATTCATCAAGAAGCCCCTAGCGACTGCACACACCTTTTCTGTATTTTCTCTTATTTAGCATCAGTGAATTACTGTATGTTGTGTGTACGTTGGCCATCAGCCACCCTGCTCTCCACATGTCTTCATCGGCCATTGAAAAACCCATAATGACTGCCCACCAGCATCCCGTGTGTTCCCATATGCTGCACGCTTTACAATGACATCATCCTCAGATTAGCTTTCCGTGCACAAGCTTCATTCTGTTTAGATAACTAACTCCGTTTCCCCACTGAGAACGGCCCATAACCTACTGTCATATCTTTAGCTGTGCATGCGCTATTCTCAGATCCGAAAACCCGAAGAGTCCCGCAGGGGTCAGAGCACTCAGGTCCAACTGCTGTCCCCCTGGGAGAGCTGGATGGACAGGTGTGAGCTCCAGGGGTGCTGTCTGGAGCCCACCCAACTCCGGTGCTCTGTGCTGGGAATTGGCTCGACGCATATGTCCCTGCTGTTTTCCTGGATCCGGAGCAATCTGGGCACGTATCCAGACACCTATGCTTCACATCTGACGTAAAAAAAACTGTCATGTTGGACAGGCCAATTTGTGATAAGATGGCCATGCTAAATTGGCTCAACATCACCGTAATTTGTTCCCCTCATCCTCGCTTATACCGTCCCTGACTTTAAGGGTGTAATTTTAAGAGAGCCAAAATGCTTCTTCACGCGCAGTTTCTATCCGCGCACACGCTCACACGTTCTCCGCTGTCCATTTGCATCAAGCAATCACCAGATGCCCATCTGCAGCTTGGCTCATTTCCTAAAACGCACCTGTTTGAAGTGAGGAAGGTGCCTCAGCTGTTTCTATAAGGTGTGAAAAATGTCAAGGAAATCGGTTTTCATATGCCGGCGCGATAAGAGCGCGCCAACTCTATTTCTTTTCCCAGTACCCCCTTAATGACATGGAACATCTTCAGAGTGTGTGTGAAAGCGGGAGTTTATTTTTAGCGCTTCAGGTCCTGGTGTGTGTGAATGAAGATTTCACACCCAGGAGAAAAGTACCTCCGTCTATATGATGCACTCCCACGGTGATGAACTGTACTGTAACTTACCTGGACCCCGCTCTCGCTTTCTCGCCGTCAGAAGTCTGGCGCTTTTTTCAGTTTGGTGCTTTTGTAGCGACAATGAAGTCATGCCTAAAATCCATCAGGCTTCTTGTTAGCGCACTGAGCTTATCCCATATGCGTATACATGCCAGATGATGCTGTACGTCCTCTCTTTTGATCCAGACCTCGCAGGAGTTCCTAACACAGCTGATGTCCAAGCTGGGTGGGAAGAATCCAGAGGAAACCGGAGGGTTTCAGGAAGCTCCTCTGGCGTATGATGCGATTTGGGCCCTGGCTCTGGCTCTCAATAAGACAGTGGGGCCTTTAAAGGCGAAGGGGCGGAGATTGGAAGATTTTAATTACAATAACAAGGACATTACTGCGGAGATCTACCGAGCCCTCAACACCAGCTCCTTCGAGGGGGTTTCGGTAAGTGACAGCTTTGGCTACATAAATAAAGGTTCAGTAGTCAGTACCAATACCCAATCATACTCAGAGATAAACAATTCTGCTAACTAGTGTTGTCAAGTTAATATATTAAATTAATTTTTTGAGGAAAACATTCCAGGGTTTTTCTCCATATAGTGGACTTCAGTGGGGACCAATGGTTTGAAGGTCCAAATTGCAGCTTCAAATGGCTCACACGATCCCAGACGAGCAATAAGGGTTTTATTTAGTGAAATAAAAAATGTATATACTTTTTAACCACAAATGTTCATCATGTACCAGTTCCGCAATGCGCATTCGCATCTTCAAGCATTATGTAATCATGCTGGAAAGTCATGCGTGGTTAGTTCTTTGTCTAGGGTATTTGCAAGAGCATTTATGGTTAAAACGTATATCAGTTTAGAAAATGACCAGTCGTTTTGCTAGATAAGACTCTTGTTCCTCTGCTGGGATCGTGTTGAGCCCTTTGGAGCTGCATTGAAACTGCAATTATCAGGACATTTTTATTCTGGAAGTGAACTAATCCTTTAATTAAATATAAAACAAAAGACATTTAATTTAATTCGAATTGAGCTCAAATAAAGTAAAACTTAAACTTAGTTAATCTTAGGTTAAACAACTTAAACTTCAAAAACTTTTAAACAAATTGTTTTTGTTGGCAACAAATTATAATTTTTTTTTTTGAAAATGTTATCTTGGCAACCATAAATAAGAAAAGTTTATGTACTAAAACTACTAAAACTGAAATAAAAATAAATAGACATAGAAGTATCACAAAATAGAAATATGTTACAAAAATAAAAATCAATGAAAATGACAATCACATATCAAAACTAGCTAAACTTATTAGTTATTAGCCTACTGTATTATATTTAATACTAAAATTTCTAAATGATCAATGATTAAAACTACTAAAAATACTAGTTGTACTTGATCGTCTACATCTGTATACAACTATACTGATTTTATAAAGTAAACATAAGAACAACTTTTATATTGTTAGTAATGTTTCCAGATAAACACTAAAGCAACTTAGGTTTACATGATTGCCTACACACACACACACACACACACA
>JAHKKF010526523.1:0-12771 GCA_019740295.1 Labeo calbasu
CACTGTAAAAGGTCTTTTGTAAAATAAAGAAAACAAATAGGATGTCGCTTTCTGCCATTTGAGTTTCCTTTCTGTCACAAAAATGAACTGAAACTCAGTAATTTGTACTACAGTCTGTTCAAAATAAATGAAAAGAAACTTAGCATAGTAGATTTGCTTTTTTTTCCTGTTGTACCGAAATCGTATCGTACCGTGACCCCCGAACTGAGGTACGTACCGAACCGTGACATCTGCGTACCGTTACACCCCTAATAAATAATGTAGTAAATGTATTGTTTATTGTTTGTTCATGTTAATTACTTCATTAACTAATGTTAAAAAGTGTTACCATTCACTATACTACACTATTATAACCACTAGTAATACTAGAATACACTGGTGAAATCAAAGGTATCAGAGAAGGTAATTTAATTTTCACTTTTTCATCTGTATCCATACACATTGTTCCAGAGCATCAAAGTTTGCAAAAGAACACAAACAAATTGTGCACTTAAATTCAAACAAATGTTCAATCATAAAGAAAATTTCTCTCTATTTTTATTCAATTGTTGATACCGCTGTATTAACCAACCAGAAACTGATTGTTTTATAATGCTCTTTCTGAAATGCTTTTGTAAATCTACAGATTTTCACATTCCTGCTGCCTGCTGCTTGTATCTGGAGAGGTGATTTTGCTAAACCAGCACTCTGTGTGATCTATGCGTGTCCTGAAAGCACCTACGCTAAGAAATGATGGGCCCTTCACGAGGTGGAACAGGTCGGCCGGGATAATCCCCGTGTCCGCGACGAGAGATTACAGAGCAGAATGCCACCTGTTTCACCTGTGATTGGCAAAGCTTTATGCAGAGGTCATGGATATGAGATTTCACCATGCAGAACTAAAGCACCGCTGGGATTTAATTGAAAATGAACATAAATCACCAAAAGCTAATGCTGTCCTTATACACGCATGGAGTCATCAGGCGCGATTAAGAGCGAGCGGCTCTTTCTGAAGTTTCCCAGTCATTCTAAATTACTCTAGAGATAATTTTGCAGACCACCTAAGAGTGATAAAAGATTCCTAAAATAACTTATTATAGATGCATGTTTGATTAAATTTTCATTTGAGCGAAACTGGAAAAAGGCCGAGTCGGGGGAAAATTTAGATTCATATTGGCTTTAATAAAACATGGGATTCTTTAACAATTTATTACAACAACCAACAGCAGTTTTCAAAGATATTTTAATGAATGCATAACAGTGAACACAGGACGCACGGTTTCTGTGATGCGCAATCACATTCAAATAATCTTTAAATCGCATTCGTCCTAATTGAATAACGTTGTTGGAGGACGACTGCAGTCTGTGACAGTTATGATGATGTATTAGCAGATCCAGTGGGAATTGATTTATACTCAGTGAAGAAAAAGAGGCTTAGAGACAAATTTGTACATTTATTCAATCTTTAGTTTTTGATGTTGTTCGTTTTTTTCCCTCTCGATTGTTCTCAGACAATTACTTTGTCTTTGTTTGAGTGCTAAAGCACAGAAAATTTTCATCCAAACAAAGCTTTTATGAAAAAAACATGCAAAACATGCTGAGTTCTGTCTGCTACCAAGACGCCTGACTGATCCATCAGCACGGCCTTAACCGTGACAATTTTGACCACAACCATAGTGGTCATTTGGGGCACTCTGCATTTGGTCTTTTTTTTTTGTTTAAAGGAGAAAACATCAATGGCAAATCAATCATTTTAAAAGGCAGCCGAATCGGCTTTGATTTCTTGTGAGTGAATTTTAAACAGTACTAGAGAGGCGAATGAATGACGGCATGACAACACTGAAGTATCATGGGTCTTTTCCTGCAGAAATGTTTTATAGCCCGTGTCATGAAAAAATGAATACATTTAACATCAATGCTTGAAAATCTTTGATCCACTTAAAGGGATAGTTCACCCAAAAATTTAAATTCTCATTATTGTCTAACCCTCATGTCATTTTAAGCTTGCATGACTTTCTTTTCTGCCCAACATAAAAGGTGAATTTTTGATGAAAATCCTGGTCACTCTTTTCAAATTAATGTTAATGCAGGGCTCCAAAACTCCAAAATACCAAAACGTGGTATAAATGAAGCTACACAATAGTTTTTTTTAGTCCTTTTTGAGCCTTGACAGCATTTATTCAAACTCTACCTCAACTCTAATGCATTGAAAAGATCAATACATTTTTCATAAGGTCATAAGTTAGCGGTTGGACATATCACCAAGGCTAATAACATTTGGTAAAAATATCTGCCATATTTGGTAAGAGGTGGGACTTTTATTTTGACAGCGCTATTAAAGATAACGTACCGGTTCGTGCAGATACTGTAAAATGAAATTTCAGATCTTTTAAGGACTTTTCAAGAATTATTTTTTTGATTTTCAAGGACTTTAATCAGAGATCTCACTTATTAAAGGGGTCATCGGATGCCCATTTTCCACAAGTTAATATTCTTCTTTACGGTCTTAATGAAAAGTCTATAATATACTTTGGTTAAAAATTCTCAGTGTTTGTGTAAAACAACACCCTTTTTACCTCGTCAAAATGAGCTCAGCAAAAAATCATCTCATTCTAAGGGACTGTTCCTTTAAATGCAAATGAGCTCTGCTCGCCCCGCCCCTCTCTGGAATGACGAACCTGTTTACTTTAGCTGCATTTAGCTGCATTTAGCCACTAAACTTCCTAACTACCACGTTATAAGGAAAGACGATACCAAAGATTCATTAAAAAAAAAAAAAAAAACCCTTATACGCACTTCTGCTGTAAGTGAAGCTGGATCACGAATGATTTGCGTGAACACAGACGGATATATGTAGATCGGGAGGTGCATTCCCTTCACAAACAAATGTAATCCACTGCTTCTTCAGCTGCTCAGATGTCGGGAGTAAATGGCGACCACTATGTTCATTATTACATCCAGCAACACAACACCTCAATCGCTCAATCTAACTTACATCCCTGCTCCAGCTTCGAAACAAAGGAGGTTACTAGACTGTGACAGCTGGTCGGAGGTAAGACGCTCATGTCAATCAACTATCGTGGGAGCGGCCTCTGTCGGTGTGACGCCACAATGACAGGCATCTGAGAACGGATCGATTTGAAAAAGGGGATATTATTTTTACAGATTAATTAAAAACCATTGCATGGATTTTTATCATTATAGGGTAGATTTGTACATACACTGCAAACACACATTAATGTTCAAACAACATGAAAAAGTGAACTTTGCATCTGATGACCCCTTTAAACAATGTCTTCTCTTTAAAAAAAAAAAAAAAAAAAGGCTAAACAGATCAATTTAGAAAAAGCTAAAGTGAAGCACATGCAAAGTATTACAAAGTATACTTTTACTATAGTAAAACCACAGTTAATTTTCTTAAATGATTTGTATTTGTGTATACTTACTTTTTTCTTTGTTTTGTTTTTATAATTGCACTGCCTTAATTGTTTGATGTTTTCTACTGTTAAAGGTTGGCGAAACTGCTCTAAAAATCCTCATCTGAAACACATGATGTGCTATACGCGCTTCGAAGTTCTGAACTCAATCATATGATTTGCAAATCCACACCAAATTCTCATGCTCCAAAGTCCCAATCCGTATAATGATTCGCGAATCATTTTACTTAGATTGGAACTTCAAATCTGGAATCATTTGATTTGAATCATTTTATTTGAATCATTCAATTCGCAAAATGATTTACAAACCCATTCTGATCTGAATCAAATTATTCACAAACCACGCTCGAAATTCTGAATCAAATGATTCGCGATCCACACTCCAAAGTCCTGATCTGAATAATGATTTGCGAATCATTTGTCTCACATCGGGACTTCAAATCGCGTATCGCAAATCATTTGACTTAGATCGGAACTTTGCGTATCAGAATTCATTTGATTTAAATCGGGACTTCAAATTGTGCAGAGAATCATTTATTTTGAATCACTCAATTTGTAAAATGATTCACAAACTTGTTTTGATCTTAATCCAATGACTCACGATACGCAAAGTCCCCATCTGAATCCAACAATTCACAATATGCGAACTTCCGATCTATTTGACTCAGATCGGGACTTCAAATTGCGTATTGCAAATCATTTGACTTAGATCAGAACTTTGCGAATCGCAAATCGTTTAATTTAAATCGGGACTTCATATAGTGCATTGAGAATCATTTGATTTGAATCATTCAATTCACAAAATGATTCACAAGCCTGTTTTGATCTAAATCAAATGACTAACGATACGTGAAGTCCCGATCTGAATCAAACGATTCACGCTACATGAAGTTCCGATTCTAAAACAAATGACTCGTGAACCGGCTCAGAAGTCCTGATCTGATTTAAATGAATCATTAACCTGCTCCAAAGTCCTGATCTGAATAATGATTTGCAAAATATTTGACTCACATCGGGACTTCAAATCACGTATCATTTGACTTAGATCGGAACTTTGCGTATCACAAATCATCTGATTTCAAATCGTGCATCGAGATTTATTTAATTTGAATCTTTCAATTTGCGAGATGATTCACAAAACACTTTTGATCTAAATCAATTGATTCTCAATGCGCAAAGTCCCAAATCTGAATCAAATGATTCACGATATGTAAAGTTCCGATCTAAATCAAATAATTCGTGAACCGGCTCCGAAGTCCCAATCTATATAAAAATGATACACAATTTGAATTCCCGATCTGAAACATGATTTGCAATGCCGATCCGACTGGAACGCTTCAAAACAGTGAATCATTTTGTGATGCATTGGTTTAACTGATTCAGAGTTTCGAAAAGCTCAATTTCACCCATTACTACATGCTTTTTAAAAACATTACAAGTGATGTCGACATTTGAAAATGAATGGCTCTTTTAATTTAATCTGGCTTTTGCTAGTGAATCGCTTAAAATGAATGACCGAAGTCATGAGTTTGAATCAAACGCAGCAAGCAGATCCAGTGTAAATGACTCAAATTGATTTGGTTCATCTGTTCCTCTTTTCGCATCATTGTCAGTACTACTGCTGGCTTAGCTTGCTAGTTTTATGACATTAACTGAAATAAGCAAATTTTTTTTTTTTTTTTTAATCACGTGAAGATGTGCTTATTAAAAAAAAATAAACACTTATTTCATAGATAAATTGTCTTTTTAATAATTCAAGCACTTTTCAAGTACCTCTTCAGGAATACAGCTATTTTCCTTGCACGAACCCTGAGATTACAAGGGCACATGAATTAAAAAAAACAAACAAAAAAAACTGATTGGCATGGATAAATTATTTACTAAACTGAAACATTTCATACAAAAAATAAAAATTGTTAACTTTGATTTCATTGTTACTTTAAATTGTGTAATCTATATCAGCTGACCATAATTAAAAATGTCCTTTTCCATTTTGTCTTCCACAGTAGTCAGGTTTGGAATAACAAAAGGGTTAGTAAATGATGATTTCTCTTTTTTTCAAAAATCCTTGAAGAAAAATGCAGCACTGACAATAAACTTCTGATTGATTTATAGTATAGTGCATTATATGGTAAAGGGATAGTTCACACAAAAATTAAAATTCTGTTATTAATTACTCACCCTCAACCCTCATGTCATTCCAAACCTGTAGGACCTTTATTCATCTTCAGAACAAAAATTAAGATAATTTGATGTCACATAGACTATTCTAACAATGTCCTTACTACCTTTGCTACCTTGAACGTGTCAGTTGCGTTGCAGTCTGTGTAGGATCAGAAAGCTTTTGGATTTCATCAAAAATATTTTAATTTGTGTACCGAAGATGAACGAAGGTCCTACAGCTTCGGAACGACATGAGGGTGAGTAATTAATGACAGAATTTTCATTTTTGGGTGAACTTTACATTAATTGTAAAAGTTCTCAGTAAAGTTGTGTCACAAGATTGACAACAGCTGAAATTTATAGAAAAATCATGACAACAAGACTGCACTAACACAGTGTTTTGCACTGCAGTGAGATAAGAGCAATGGAAAGCGACTATGATCATCTATGGCATGATTATTTGCCCATCACAGCTCATCTATGATGGCAGGGTCTAAAATGAACATCCAGAAAGAGCCAAAAGTGAGTCAAATTTGGCTTTACACTTGGCGAGTAAATAAAACTCACAGTTGGCTTGTAGCAGAATTGCAACAGTTTAAAACACAACGCAAGAACAATGGCATTTTTTTTTAATCTCAAGAGCGAATCAAAGCAACACAATCACCGTTGCTTGTCTTCCAACATCAATTTTCCCAGTGGAAAATTAACTTCCAGCATGCATGAGCGGCATGAGGAATACTGTTACTTGTTTGTTAGTCCCAGGAGAATGAAGCAAAGCGAACGGTTCCTCAATTACAGTTCATAATACTTGTGACGAACTGACAGAGTGGCGTCGTTAGAGCACACAGAATAATTAAACGGCAATTAAAATCATCAGTGTTTAAGATAAAGGACTTTAGAAAGGAAAGTGAAGTGAAGTGTAAAGGTTACCAGGGCGTGAAGTTTCTCCTCCAGGTCTTGATTAGCTCTCTGAGACGCCGTGTAGCTGTTCTGCAGTCTGCGGGGGGAAAACAAAACAAATGTATGTCACTGTCAGGGTATAAAGCTATATCCAGATGTTATATCATACATCCTGGTGCAATGTGGGATTGAGATGGACAAATGGTCATTGACATCAAAGGAAACAGTATAGGATTTCTCTGCTGTGGTAGAAAATGCTACTGCATCTTGTCAGCTCTCTGAAGCTCACTAGAGCTCGTCTCAGCTGAAGCAGTACGGCAGTTGAAGAAATATTCACTAGTTATTGCAATAATAAGACCTTATATTTCAAACAGAGTTTTTAGAGAGTGTGTCTGATGTTAAAGTCATCAAATCCTCAAGCGGTCACAACGCCAACGCAGATTACAGAATAAGCCAGAAGAGGAAAAGGAGAGGCACTTAAAGACATTTTCATCACAGAAAGCCATTAAGCTTATCCTCTGCGCAAGTCTTTTGAACAAAAAACTGGCAGATTTTGTTTTGGAGGAAAAATAATGCAAATAAAATTTCAGTACTTCAAGGCTATATAAGGTAGTCTATCTGTCATAGAATGAATGCCAAAAAATCAGAAATTTAAAAATGTGCATTAATTACAATAATATACCGTTATGCTCACCAAGGCTGCATTTATTTTAATCAAAAAACAGGGTTGGTACAGATACTGTACATGAAATTTCAGAACTTTCAAGGACCTCAATCAAATAGATCTCACTTATCAAACAATATCTTTTTTTTTTTTTTTTTTTTTTTAAAAAGAAAAGATAAACATGTAAATAAAAATAAAACAAAATGGCAAAAATAAAAGTGCACTTTTACTATAGCAAACCCATGGTTAATTTCAAAGGATTTGTATTTGTGTATACTTTCTTTTTTCTTTGTTTTGATTTTATAAATGTACTGCCTTATTGTTTGATGTTTTCTACTGTTTAAGAAAAAAAAAAATGAGATAATCGCTCTGAAATCCTTATTTGAAACAAATGATTCACCATATGCACCCGAACTGAATCAAATGATTTGCGAACCCGCACCGAAGTCCAGATTTAATATCGCAAATAATTGGCGATCTGCGCTCCAAAGTTCCGATCTACATCAAATTGTACGCGGCCCATGCTCTAAAGTCCCAATCTGAATAACGATTTGCAAATCAACTGACTTGGATTGGGACTTCAAATCACGTATCGCAAATCATTTGATTAATATCATTCAATTCGTGAAATGATTCACAAACCCGTTTCAATCAGTATGCAAAGTCCCGATCTATATCAAATGATTCACAATACCAAATGTTCTGATCTATATCAAATGATTTATAATACGCAATTTGAAGTCCTGAACTGAATCAAATAATTTAAGAATGCACACCAAAGTCCTGATCTGAATCAAAAGACTCGCGATACACAAAGTTCCGATCTATATCAAATGATTCGGAATACGCGATTTGAAGTCCTGAAGTTAATCAAATAATTAGCGAATCCGTACCAAAGTTCCAATCTAAATCAAATGATATGCGGTCCACACTCCTAAGTCCCGATCTGAATCATGATTCACAAATCAATTCACTTAGATCAGAACTTCAAATCGCGTATCGTGGATCAATTCGTGAAATGAACCCTAGATCAAAGATTCGCAATACGCAATGTCCCGATCTGAATCAAATGATTCACAATTTGCAAAGTTCCAGTCTATATCAAATGATTCGCGATACACGATTTGAAGTCGTGAACTGAATCAAATAATCTCCAAACCCGCACCAAAGTCCAGATCTGAATCAAATGACTTGTGATCTGTGCTCCGAAGTTCCAATCTAATTCAAATGATACGTGGTCCATGCTCCCAAGTCCCGATCTGAATAATGATTTGCAAATGAATTCACTTAGATCAGGACTTCAAATCACGTATCGTGAATCATTTGATTTGAATAATTTAATTTGTGAAATGATTCACGCACTCATCTTGATCTAGATCAAATGATTTGCGACACCAGATATGAGGTCCTTAACTGAATCAAATAACTTGCGAATCCGCACCAAAGTTCCGATCTAAATCAAATTATATGCGGCCCACGCTTCTAAGTCTCGATCTGAATCAATATGCGAAGTTCTGATCTATATCAAACGAGTCCCGATCTAAAACGAATGATTTACGATATGATACACAATCCGACTGGAGTGTTTCAAAACAATTTGCGATGCATTGGTTTAACTGAAAATCTCCATTTCACCCATCACTACGTGCTTTTTAAAATTAATGATTGAAATTGTGAGTTTGAGTTAATCTGAGCGGATCCTGCGTAAATGACTCACTAAATGAATTGATTTGGTTCAACTGTTCCTCTTTTCGTGTCATTGTCAGTACTACTACTGGCTTAGCTCGCTAGCTTTCAAAAAGTCAAATTCAAGAACTTCAAGCACTTTCTTAATGTATTTTAACATGCAATTTATTCCTGTGATCACAGCTGAATTTTCAGCATCATCCAGTCTTAAGTGTCACATGATCATTCAGAAATCATTCTAATATGCTGATTTCTGTTTCCAAAAACTATCCTCTTCACTCTTTTCCATATAACTGAAGTGAACAATAATAATGATACCTTTATGTAGCTACTTTTGTCATTTTGGAGCTTGACAGACCAAACGTTTTTTATAATATGGAAAAGACAAGCCAGGATATCCTCCAAAACGTACCTTTTGTGCTTAAAGGATGAAAGAAAGCCATATGGGATTGGAACTATTACTTTAATAATTTAGATAGTACTTAGTATGTTTAATATTAATTTAATATTAATAATTTACACAGCACTCTTGCAGAGGTTAGGGGGTATTAAAGACCAAAAAACACATCTAAGGAATGAGGCGTGGACTACACGAAGTGATGCTGATACCTTATGATTTTAAATCTTCACTGAATCAACACTGAATCATGAAATGAGAAGCGCCAAGGCTTCCGTTCATAAAACTTTTAGAAGGAAACATCGATTCGAACACAGAATTTGTGCTTACAAAGACCATCTGGCCTGCATGCCGCATTATCTCCAACTTCTGCCTTTCGGTTTACAGCGCAAACCTCCATCTCAATCACTCTTTCCCTCTCGTGGATCAATACCGTTTCGCTGCACTGCAGATCATAAGGGAGTTTCACTGTCTGGCTTCATAACAATTAGAATTTAATCAATTCATTTTAGCAAGCGGAGGTGATTTGCGCCGAGCGCAGTCATAAACTCTACCAGCGGTTCATAGCTGCGGACGGCCGGTGCTGATGGAATGCAATAATTACTGCTGCTTGATGATCGCTCTGAATCACAGAGGAGGGGGAAGGTCCAACTGAACAGCCTCAGAAGCAAACGGATAAACAGGTAATTAAGTAAACAAACAAACAAACATCTACAACAATACCTCTCATTCAAAGGTTTCCAGAGCCATCAGCACCTGGTGCAAATCGCCACAGCGCATGTGACAATGTTACGGCGTCAGATCAGAGATGGCATTCAAACGCCTACGCCGCAGAATCACCAACCAATTACAATCCAATTAGGCTATTATCTGCGGAGAGCTGGCATGCAGGTTTAGGATGTGGCGGGCGGGGAAATGGAGCAGCAAATGTGAGCACCACACTTTTTTTGATGGAAGGAATGCTGGGTAATTCAATCTCTCTGCCGTCTGAAAGCATATAAGCCAGAGATGCATCCTGATTGGAGATAAAGTGGCATGATTGCAGCCAAATTACACACCGACTCAATCACAAAGCGCTGCACTCAGAGCATCAGGGGCACATCAGGCCGATATGAGCCCACGATTAAATCATCAGAATCTGCAGTCAGATCGCCTGATCTAAAGTTGAACTTATAACACTTTTTCAGAACAAAGTGTGAAATGACGTTTACAGTGACAAGGCATTTTTTTGTCCAACTTGAAAGGCAAAGTGCTGCATGAAAGAGACAATTACTGGAAAACTGAGGTTTAAAGGAGAAGTCCACTTCCAGAACAAAAATTTACAGATAATGTACTCACCCTCTTGTCAGCCAAGATGTTCATGTCTTTCTTTCTTCAGTTGTAAAGAAATTATGTTTTTTTGAGGAAAACATTTCAGCATTTTTCTCCATATAATGGACTGATATGGTGACCTGAGTTTGAACTTCCAAAATGCAGTTTAAATGCGGCTTCAAACGATCCCAAATGCAGTTGTAAACATCCCAGCCGAGGATGAAGGGTCTTATCTAGCGAAACGATTGGTTATTTTCATTTAAAAAATGCAGTTTAAATACTTTTTAATCTCAAACGCTCGTCTTGTCTTTCTCTCCCTGAACTCTGTGTATTCTGGCTCAAGACCGTTAGGGTATGGTGAAAAACTTCCTAACAAGGTCTATGCACATTAACTTGAATTTGAGTTTGTAACAAACGGATATGACATTTTCATTGGCGTTCCCAGTAATGCCAACCAAGTCTATTTGTCTGAACAGACATCACATTCAAATATCGAACAAAATTTTACCTTAAAGATTAAATGTTCCTGGTCTTATTGTGCAATATCAGTGCACATATTCCAAAGAAAAAAGTTTGCCTTCATAATCTTTTATTAAAATCAATCCGTTGTTGACATGCAGTCGTCTGTACTATATTTTGCCTTTGTTCACACAAAAAAACATGTCAGAGGCAAGTTACACAGATGAACTGGTCATTACCGTGCCACTAAACCCTTACACAAATAGCAAAGCCTCACAGCGAGCTCGTGCTCATTAAAATCAGCCACAATCTCACGCTGCTGTTCTCCTCCCTCACCTGTAATGAAAGTAACACATTACAGCCACTTAAGGCTCTCAAATGCAGTTCTTAATTAGCCGGCAAAAACACAAGGTATTTGTCAAACAATAGAGCTGCTTGATTGCCTATTAAACATTTTTTATTTATTTCCTGAAGACTTAGCTGTCAGGCACAGTTTTTTTAACGGCACAACAGAACACATTTTTTAGAGTCAATTTAATTAATGCTGTAGTAATATTTCAAATCATATTTTTTTTTAAATGCTGATTAGAAAAACCTATGTCCGACCACTTAAATTATATTTAATAAATAAATAAATATGATTCAACTAAACACTGCTGTGGTGTATTAGATCCAGGCTGATCAAGAGTTGATTCAATTTTAATAAACAGGATTTATACAGGGACTGTAAAATGAAATTTCAAGACTATCAGAGACTTTTCAAGCACTATATTTTTGATTTGCTTCAAACAGAGATCTCACTTAACAAACAACACCTTTCAAATTTTAAAAACATAAATAGATAAAGTGCACAAATAATGATTCGCAAGCCATCATTTCAGATCAGGACTCAATTTGCTAAATGATTTACAAATTCGCTACGAAGTTCCGATTTAAATCAAATGATTTGCGACATTCCCTCCGAATTCCCGATCTGAATCAAACGATTCATGCTCCGAAGTTCCAATCTAATCAAATGATTTGCGATATGCACTCCGAAGTCCCAATCGGAATCAAACTATTTGCACTCCAAAGTTCCGTTCTGAATCACAAGACTTGCGAACCCGCTCTAAAGTTCCAATCTAAATCACACGAACACGCTCTGAAATCCTGATCAAAAGCAAATGATTCATTATACGTCCCGATCTATAAGCCCTGATCTAAATGATTCGCGAACCCGCTCCGAAGTCCTAATCTAAGTCAAATGATTCGCCGACCCTCTTCTAAGTCCTGATCTTAATCAAATGATTCACGATACGCGCTTCGAAGTCCCGGTCTGAATCAAACAATTCGTGTTCGGTGCTTCGAAGTTCCATTTTGAATTAAAAGACCTGCAAACTCATTCTAAAGTTCCGATCTAAAGTAAATGATTGAGGATATGCAATTTAAAGACCCGATCTAAATCAAATGATTCGCGAACCCACTCTGAAGTTCCAATCTAAGTCAAATGATTTGCCAACCCACTCTGAAGCCCTGATCTAAATCAAATGATTCACGATCCATGCTCCGCACTCCAAAGTTCCATTCTGAATCAAAAGACTTGCTCTCTAAAGTTTCTATCTAAATCAAATGATTTGCGATCTACGCTCCAAAGTCCTGATCTGATCTGATCTGATGATTTGCAAACCAATCATTTCAGATCAGGAATCAGAGAGTGGGTCATGAATCATTCAATTCACAAAATGATTCACAAACCTGAAAGTTCTGATCTAAATCGAATGATTTGCAAACCCGTT
>JAHKKF010526524.1:0-13095 GCA_019740295.1 Labeo calbasu
CAGCAAAAGCAGTGAACATTGTGAAGTATTTTTACTATTTAAAATGACGCTCAAATTCAACTTTGAAATCACAGGAATATATTAAATTTAAAAAAAAAATTCAAATAGATAGCAGTTATTTTAAATAGTAAAACATTTCAAATGTTTACTGTTTTTGCTGTGTTTTGAATCAAATAAATGCAGGCTTGGTGAGCAGAAGAGACTTCTATTAAAAAAAAAAAAAAAAAACTAAAAATCTTACTGTTCAAAAACTTTTGACTGATAGTGCTACAATATAATTTTACATTTATTCAGTTAGCAGTTGCTTTTATCTAAAGCTTTAAAAATGAGTAATACAAACAATCAATCTTAGGGAGGCAATAACCTGAGAAACAGACAGCTAAGTTTGAAACATTGTCTAGAAAAGCAAGAACAGGGAGGGATTTAAGAAACAGTGCAAGCATAAATATTTAAAAACTTGCAGCTTGGGCTGCACTCTAAGATGAGCGAATGCTAAAGTTGCCAGAAGGACTTGGAAGGATCCAGTGTCTTTAACATTAACTACAAAGGCTCCATTCAATCTCAGAGCATCCATCAATTTTATAGCTTTTCTTCTGGGGTTAGATTTCACTAGCTAGTGGCTTCCTTTGAGAATCATATTGCTTTTAGCTAGAAGACAGAGTCCACAGTCTCCTACACTACTCACACTGGTTGCATTAAAATATTGCCTGAATATTCCTCAATGACCCATGTTATGAGCACGTGGTGTTCTGTTCCCTTCCTCTCAGGTCTTACATGGAAAAAAAGGTTGATGTACTAATGATAAGCTTTGTAAACGATTAATGATTAACGTGCTAATTGCGAAAGGAAATACCAATGTGACAAGCAAATACCTGCAATTCTTGGTCAAGATAAGGCTGCACTAATGAGTGTGTGGTAATTCTCTTACTGTTGCTGGACTTGAGGTCTCGGTGAATAATGGGAACCACAGCCTCCTCGTGGAGATACTGCATGCCTCTGGCGATCTGGACGGCCCAGTTCACGAGGATGTGAGGGGGGATCCTCCGACCCGTCAGAGCGCGGTTCAGAGTCCCTCCTCGAGCATATTCCATGACTAGACACAGGTTAGGCTCCTCCAAACACACCCCCTCCAGTTTAATAATATTAGGATGCTGAAGCATCGAGAAAAGTTTGGCTTCTTGCTTAACACTGTCTGCGGTCGCTTTAATGTCCTCGTCGGGGTCCTGTCGAGCTGCCTTCACCGCGACCTCCTGGTCCTTCCAGGTCCCCCGGTAGACTTTGCCAAACCCACCGACGCCGATGATTTCTTGCAGAACGAGTTCAGAGAACGGTATCCGAACGGGGGCGGACGGGTCACTCTCCCGAGCCCCTACCGCTCTATAAATGGCGGGTTGATAAGTAACATAATTAGATGGGAAGATGCCCACGCGATGGTTAATTTTACCAGTCCACCAGCCTTCGTCTCCCGAGATGGCAGCGTCCTTAGACAGGACCTCCACCACGTCTCCTCGCCGCAGGCTGAGCTCGTCCTCCCCGCTGGCCTCGTAGTCAAACACCGCGGTCCACAACGAGCGGGGACACACGGGGGCAGAGTGAGCCCAAGCCCCGGAGTTGGAGGACTCCGTCCAGACATGGTCTTGGAGGCTCAGGCGCCCCTCACCGTTTGGGAAAACGGCCTGGGGAACATCCATGTCTCGGTGCCTGCAGGAGCACCATAGGGTGCCGTGATGTCAAATCAAAGTAAACTAGTCCAGTAGTCGTATTCCCCAATGACACATACACACAAAAAAGTTTCCAAGAACCCCGGCTAGGTCACTGTATATCATTAATGGAGAGTGGGTCAGGTTAAATCCGGCTTAATAGAGGTTAGGAGATGCATCGCTTTGTTTCCACGTAAGCCAGATAACCAGTCTGGGAGTGTGAAGCGTCTCTGAAGCTGGGACATCAGCATTAGCTGGAATATTTGCGACGTTAGCTCTTTACATTACTTTTTATAGAGTAAAATATACATTATCAGTCTATCGATTTAAGCGCAACCAGAAATACAAACTATTCTATTCCTTGTAAAAACAAAGGTAAACAACATACCTCACCGGGGAAGAGTTTTTAAGCCGTGAGGCTACAGGTGCAAAGTACCTGCTCATCCCGAGCGAATGAATCAAGCTAAATATACACACGATTATTTCATACTTAAGATAAGTTATTAATTAACTTCCGTGTCTACATGTACACAACCTCCACACAGACACTCTCTGGCTAGCTGAAACACTTTAAACAAGTAGGCTAAAGAGCCGTGCTAACGCGTTAGCTCTCTCTCTCTCCGAACTTCACAAACTAGTAACCGCGGCTCCCAAAATTCTGCCGTCGCCAAGGACTCGTCGTAAACGCGCACGGGAATAAACGTCTTGCGGAGTCAGTTCCTTGCGCACTTTAGTCATTCGCCAGCACTCCAAAACTGACGGCTTTTCCCTCTCGAGTAGATCCAAAGACTTTTTCAGAGCAGCTAAAACTTTGCTTGGTAAACTCTATGAGTGCACCGCCATCGCTTCTCCACTCCTCCGACTCAACTGACCCTAGAGGAGAGAAGGAAAAGGTGGACATGGATTGGTTACAGGAGTTCACGTGACACTCTGCGTGAGTGCAAAACAAAAGTGGGAACTGGGAACTTTTCTTTTTTTAATCTGCGGTATAATGCTACTGGATAAATCAATCTGCTTTGCCTTACACTTTATAAAATAACAAGCTTATGTAATATGTTAATATATAATGGTATGCGTCTGATTGGCCTTGTTAATTTTTATAGGCCTGCACCTGTAATGTTACACTTAAGAGATTATTTCAAATTAGTAAAATAAACAATATAGAACATTCCCAAAAGCACACTGCAAATGCCTAATCTCATTATGATGAATATATTAAGTGTGTAACTTTATGTAACCTAGGCCTTTAACAAAAATGCAGTATTATCAATAACTAATCAGTGTTGGAAAAGTTACTTTTGGAAATGTAATAGGTTACAGATTACAAGTTACCCTATTTAAAATGTAATAAGTAGTGTAATTATTTCAATTATTTTATTAATTTAAGCATTTACATTTGATTACTCTTAGAAATTTATATTTTTACATTTTTTCTTTTTTTTTTCCAAAACTGTTTGCTGCCAGAGTTTCAGAATACTTAATCACTTGAATTGGGATTATAATAATTTAATTTTAAAGCACAACCACCACAAAATCAGACTTTAGCACCTCTTTTTACCTTGAGATCGTCCAGGGGTAAAATACAGGTTTAAAATCATAACATATAGTTTAATAGCTATGATACTGTTTTTGAAATCAAATCTTTGCATAGCTATGACAGGAAACACTAGCATCTAACAATGCCTTGGGAAAAAAAAAAACTAATTTAATGACACCTTTTACTAGTTACTCCCCAGCATTGCTAATAATGCTTTTTTTAGACATAAATTATCATAATAGAAATATTTTCGAGAAACTGATATTTTATACATTTATATGTATATAATATTCCCTGTATATTTTTACAACTATTTTAAAATCTGATTGAAATATTGAGAAAATCGCCTTTAAAGTTGTCCAAATAAAGTTCTTAGCAACTCAAAAATTAAGTTTTGATATATTTACAGTAGGAAATTCACAAAATATCTTAATGGAACATGATCTTTGCTTAATATCCCAATGATTTTTGGCATAAAAGAAAAATTGATCATTTTGACCCATACAATGTATTGTTGACAATACATGTGCGCACCCTGATGTAAATAAACCCAACACTGATTAGAAGTGCACTGCGGAACCAGTAAAGGAGAAGCTGAATGAAAATGCACATTCACTCTCTGACAGCAGATGGCACTGCTGAAACAGCAGAAATGCAACCGTTACCCGGGTCAAATTTGTAAGAGTAATCAAATGTAATTGGTTACATTACTTTAATAAAGTAATTGAAATAGTTACACTACTTATTACATTTTAAATAGGGTAACTTGTAATCTTTAACATATTACATTTCCGAAGTAACCCATAACCCATAAAGAAAACAGCTGCTACTTTCTCTTTCTGAACAAACTCTTTTTTTCTTTCAAACAGCCATCCAGATTTTTGTATTTGTGATGCTATTCATCACACAGCCAAATACTTTAACACTTATTAGGCTCAGCAGGCTATTTATTTTACCATCTGGACTACATGCCCTAAATATTGTTTTTATTCATTATTGTTCGGTCACATTTTACATTAAGGCTCCATTAGTAAACATTAGTTAATTCAGTAGATAGCATAAACTGCCAGTGAAGTATTTAATAATCTTAATTAATTTCAACATTTAATAACCAGTGTAGTTAATGCATTATAAGTAACGTGAGTTGCTTTTTTCAAGTAATTAGTAAAGTAACGCCTCTACTTTTTAATTTACAAGGAAATATCTGAGTTACTTTTTCAATTAAGTAATGCCAGTTACTTTGTTTTCCCATTTATTGACTGACAGCTTTCCTGTCCCCATGTTGAGAGAAATCGGGAATGAGGCGTTGTGTGCGCAGTGTAAACATGATGTTACTATAGTTCTATACTAATAGTGAAAATGCATTTACCCATCTCTCTGTATATAATCCCATTTTTATTAACCAATGTCTTTGCTGCTGACCTTCAAAACGCAAAAATTACTATAGATAAACTAACAGTGTTTTAAATTGTTGAAGAGTGTTTAACTTTCTTTGTGTTTTACAGACGTGAATTTACTTTTTTGCCTGACGCGTATTCACTTTTGGTGTGAAGGGGCCTTTACATGTGCCAAAAATAAAACTTTTTATATTAAAAACAAACAAGCAAGCCCTGCCCAAATTTAAAAAGTAACGCAAAAGTAATGTAACACATCACTTTCCATAAAAAGTAACTAAGTAACATACTTAGTTACTTTTTGAGTGAGTAAGGCAGTATTGGAATGCATTACTTTTAAAAGTAACTTTTCTAAAATAGTAACTGTATTATTTAATTAACCCAAGCAAACTTTTTAAAACAAACAATAACTTCTGTAACAAATGTAGCTATTGCTTATTGTTAATGTTAATGCATTAACTAAAGTTAACTTATGAAACCTTCTTGTAAAGTGCTACCTATTCTTTTGCACGTTAATCTGTTTGAAACATTTGTTTACTTTACACATTTTGTGTGTATTGCTTTATTGCATTGAAATGTTGCAACTTATTTCAGTATCGTGATGATACCATATACCGTGATAAAACTGTAGCAATTATTGGAACATGAAAATATGATAGGCTACCACCACATGCCTACTGTGAACAGTGTTGGGGAAAGTTACTTTTAAAAGTAATGCATTACAATTTTGCGTTACTCCCTGGAAAAGTTACTAATTATGTTACTTAGTTACATTTTGCGTTAATAAAATGGGATTAAATACATAAAGGATATTTGTTTTATTTAACATATTTAGTTTTTGCAGGGTTGTGTCATATTCTGAGTTTGCATTTCACTGTTTTTATTCATTTTGAGGAATACTCAATCTGTTTTTTGTGAGTGAGATGAATTAATGCATGTTCACATTTAGTCTAAAATACAGTAGCATCATGTTTACTCCCAATTTCCCCACAGGAGACTTGTCAATCAATAAAGGGGGAAAAGTAACTGCCGTTACTTATTTGAAAAAGTAACTCATATATTTTCTTAGAAATTCTAAAGTAATGCCTTACTTTTCTAGTTATTTGAAAAAAGTAATTTTATTACGTAACTCGCGTTACTTGTAATGCGTTACCCCAACACCGACTGTGAATAGTCATACTAGTAATAAAGAAAATACTGCAGACCTGAAATGTTTCAAAAAGTGCTGCTGTTACTGTGTAAAAAAACTGCGGTGGTGAGGTAAGTTAAAACATGGACATTTTAAATTTTGTGAAAATGAACTGCTATCGCTGTAAAGCTGAAGATGCTGTCCCGCTTGTCTGGCTGTTTTTTCATGGTTCTTGTCTTCGAACTGTCAGCGCGGGGTGGGGGCGCGTGACTCAGTGAGCAGCGGAGCATCACTATGAATCAGTCCCTTCCTCCCTCCTCTCCGCTCATGTGAAGCTGGCGCAGGAGGATGCTGCTGAGCGCCTTTCACCGCACAAAACCAATGCCCTTATGCTGGGAAATAGGGAACCAAGGCGTGGACGATGAAAAAGAAAAGTAAACGGCTTCGAGGAAGGATGTAGAGGCAGCGTCTGCAAATATGTAATCGCGCACAGGGGAAGCGAGTCGAGGACGGCAGCGGTGTGAATTCGCAGCTTGCAGCATGATATATCTGTAGCGACCATTATTGAAAAAATGGGCTCTCAAGTTGTGCAAACGCTACGCCAAGGAGTCTGGGCTTCACTGACCGGCGGATGGTATCATGATCCAGAGCAGAATAAATTCAACAATTCATGTCATCTGTATTTATGGATGTTTTTGCTCATGCTTCCATTATCTCTTCATTTGGTGAGTGATACAATGCCGCAGGCCGCCGATAATGTGTTCTGCAAATATGAAGCAGTCGTGCTATAGAAACCTTACGCGAAATATTCATCTGAAGAGATCAAATTAATCCACTCGTTAAATGTACTGTATATTAAATCAATTTATGTGTTTGTTTAGTGCTAGCACTGTCGCATTTTTCTTCTGCATAGCCTTATGTACAGGTGATGAACGCATGGCAGCCTGTGTGAAAGCATTGTTTTGCATTTACAGTAGACGAAAATATCCATATATATTATGTGTTTTGTCAGTGGTCAAGAAATTACAAAAAAAGAGCTAACGGAGATAATAACAACACAAATCCAAAAATCCAAAATTATATTTTATACTTGATTTATCTATTAAAGGCCTCCAGAAATGTCATGGCTCTAATTGTGTTTTCCATCTCTTCCTTTCTCAGGCTCTTCCACCCACCACTACTACCCTCAGTATCTACTGCACCTCAGTGACAGTTTTCTTCATTGTCATTAAGATGGTAAATTACCGCCTCCATCTGATGTTCGATCAGGGCGACATTGTCGCCCAGAATAGTGTGCCTGACATCAGCAAAGGTGTAGACAAGAAAAGCAACGCATCTGATTCCTGTCTTCCATCTCTAAGGTAAGACCCAAAATCATCACTATTGTCATTTATTGATTTCAATATTATATTCAGTATTATTTTCTAATATTGTCTCATGCCTTCTGTCCTCAAAGCATGTAAACTCTACTGCCAAAAGGATTTTGATATATTGGTCTTGTAACTAGGCTAAAGTCTGAATTGTTTGAACCTACAGGAAGAGCAGCACAGTTCCTGACAGTGTTGCCACATCAGTATTGACCAAAAACAGACCGAGTCCAGTAATACAAGTTACAGTGAAACAGACTGAAACGGACCCTGGACTGATTGGAGTGAGTAATGCTTTATGTAACATAATTATGTAAATATGTATTTTTACAGACTGCCACAAACATGTTAATGGTAATTAGTATAACAGCAACACTTGTGGATATTGTTATGTATAATATTTTTGTACACTTGAAATAATAATATCTTTTTTTGTTAACCTGCTTTACAAAACTGCGAAGGAGTGTCCAAAATCGGAGGAGCTGAAGAATATAGAGGGTATGTACCAGCTTTAATTATAGCACTGGCCTGGTTTCAGTGCAGTGCAAGAGATCCTCACAATTCTGGGAACATGCTGTGCAGATACATCACTGTAAGTTTCTGTCACAGAGTCTTGCATATGAACTGAGGAATAATTTGACTACTTTCTATCTTGCCTCAGTTACACGTCACACTGAGCGTGACATCCTGCCAGGACCTCTCAAAAAGAGCTGTCAGACAGCTTTGTCAGAAAGCCCAAACACAGCGTTACACTTACATTGTGAGGGTCTCCGACTGCCAGCCTAACACAGAGACATTTCTAGAAATTTTTATTGAATTTAATGAAGAAAAGTAAGTTGTTCATGTAATATATTGTAAAAAGATTTTTTAAATGTAATATAATTTCACAAAATATATAAATTATAAAGGATTACATATTAGAAATGTTTGTTTTATGTTATGTTGGTTAACACTGATCAGATTAACTTAATTTGGTATTTTATTCATTTAAGGATTTTATTCATTTTTCACCCCCTTCATTTTAAAAGCACAAATAAAATAATAATAATAATAATAAATAAATAATTGAAAGCCCTGGTCACCAAAACTTAGAAGATCCAAAAATATGAAACGGTAAATCAAGCTGTTTTAAGGTTTTAGGAGATATGATTGCTTTATATGTTGAGCAGATTTCATTTTGTTTACATCTAAATATACATATAGCGTATCACATTTGGTAAACATTGAAGCTTGTGTATACATCATGTGCATAAATCATACACAACATGTTGGAGCTTCTGTGTTTACTAAATGTTACATGCTCTATGTATGTGTGTCGATTATTGTTTAGATGTAAATAAAAGCCTAAATTTAATCTGCTCATTGACTCCTTCTTGGAAGTTTTGGTTACCTGGACTTTCAATGGAGGGTCAGAAATCTCTCAGGTTTCAGTAAACATATCTTAATTTGTGTTTCGAAGATGAACCGAAGTCTGAAGGGTGTGTAAATGATAACAGAATTGAATTGGTCATGAACTGAGAAACCAAAATTCCCTTCATCTGTTGACATATAAGAGGTCATTGTACTATAAAAACATCCTGTAAGTTTCAGAATTCAAATATTTCTTGTTATCCTAAAAACAGCTTATATTGAAGCCAATCTGCCAAAACGACAGGTTGTTGAATGTGCCACTTTATGATTTGATAGCTAAACACTGCCTCAAAAAAAGATGATCAATGCCTGCTTCTACATCTCTGCCAGAGAGGCAAACACAGGTCTACGCAGAAACCAAACGGTAAAGATGGCTGCGAATACAAAAAGGCCCTGTGCAGTGCCAAGCTGTGGAAAAACACAGTCTTTGCATTGCATTCCTTCTGATTGCAACATTAAAGAGTGGATGAACTTTACTTTTTGTGAAGTTCCAGACCACATCAGTAAGAACTTGGTCCTTTGTTTATTTCATTTTACCTTGGATTTGTTTACAAACAAGGCACAATTCGACACAGGATTTTCAAAAAGATTTTGTCTTTTATTACAGATCGTTTGATATGTACTGAGTATTTATGCGTTTTTAACCTAAATCACATCTTGAAGGATGTAGGCTGTCAAACATACACAACTGTTAGCCAACCACAGCAGTGGGCGTTTATTTTCTTCTAAATTATGTTGGTTTTTGATGCAAAAATCTTAATAACTTTATAAGTGGACCTCAGAGAAGAATACAAAATAAAAAAAACAAAGACAATCCATGACCCCTTTAGAGCAGTTTGTGACGTCAACCAATCTGGTAGCTACTGAATTAAATTCTTTTATAAACCATATGGCCATTTGACATTTTAAACATGCTGTTTGTCTACTGACTGGCTTTTACAGGTCAGAGTGATGAACGATCTAGACCAGAGGTGGAGGAGCGACTCACCCCTGAGGATGTGTTCAGTCCCAACACTGACCAGTCTGCCCCACTCCTGCAGGGAGAGCAGATTCCCTCAGCCCACAGGGACAAAGCTGAGGATGATCTACCACCTTCCCCTGTGAATGAAGAAGACAGTATAGAGGAGAAAGACAAACCCCCAACCGACCCCAACAACAATAATACCTCTCTAGAAATCACACGAGATGCCAACGATGGAGAAACACCTGAGGAGAATTATTGCTCGGACGAAATAGCTGTGGTGCTGGTTGACAATTCGAGTCCCTCGGCCCACCTGGACGAGAGCGATACGGTGAAGATCATTATTACAATGAGCTGTGACCCACAGACAGCAGCCGAACTGGAGGAGTCTGTCAAACAGAGCATTTTAGAGTCAGCTCAGTCCCACCAGGGGGAATCTGACTGTCCTGTTAAAATTCCTGTCATCACTTTCGATTCGCCTCACGAAGTGGAGGAACCCTCTGCAGGTGATGATAAAGAAGATACACTGGCTGCAGGAGACAGCTCAGTTCAGGAGAAGTCCGAAAATCAAGACAAAGACCCAATCAGTTCTGACTCTGCTCAGGAATGCAAAGAAATAGAGAGCAATGAGCTTGAGATGCTCAACCTGAGCCCCCAAGTGACCAATAACAGCTCTTCAGGCATTGATGTGAACTCCCACACTGATGAAAACGACCCACCTGAGCTTAAAGTGGATGCTGATGGGTTCTTGCAGATCCCGGCAGTGTATATGAGGTGTACTCAGAGTGGAAGATCACACGCTAGGGGACTCAGCATCGACAGCGGACGAGACGCTGTCCTCATTAGCAACAGAGCTAAAGATAAGCTCGGTACAATGACCTCCTCGAAATCAGACCTGGAAGCCAAGGAGGGACAGATACCCAATGAGTCCAACTTTGTTGAGTTCGTGTCTTTGCTGGAGTCTATCAATAGCACCAGGTTTGGGGGAGGAAATGAGGCTGAGAAGGAGAATGAAGAGCGAAATGGTGAGTGCTGATTTATGACACCGGATTTAATATCGTAACTCAAACTAATGGTCCAACTCCTTTCAGAGCAAAGTATGAATGCGGAGAAGAACTCAGATGTGTCAGAATCCACAGGACAACAACAGGAGTGTCCAAATCCCCCAAACAGTCTGGCTACAGACACAATGAAAACCATTCCAGAAACTCTCATTCCTATTGTCTCTCCAGAGAGGTGGGTATTATGCCATCTGGCATACTGTAAATTGCTTTGGATAAAAGCATCTGCTAAATGACGGCTGCTATTTAACTATTTTTAAACCTGAACAGAAGCGTGATATTTGCATATATAGATAACATGAAAAAATATTGTTGTAGTAATAATAATAATAATAATAATAATAATAATATGTACATAGTGTACACACTACAGTTTAAAAGGTTTGGTCAGTAGAACTAAAAACTAAAAGAAATTACTTTTATTTAGCAAGGGCAGAGACACTAAAGGTACATGGTGGTAAAAATAGTATTTCAATGCTTTTGTGTTCTCGTTCCCCTGAGAAACTATAGATTTGCAAAACTTTTGTGATGAAAAGTTTCTTGCAAGAACACAACACTTCTGTGAGTGAATGCAAAAGCACTGGAATTTTTCCTCCATGTCCATTTAGGAGCTCTTTATTAAAGTGAAAAAAAAGTGATGGTAAAAGCATTTATAATGTTAGATTTCTATTTTCAATAAATACTGCTGTTTTGTCCTTTCTATTGATTAAAAAATCCTGAAGAAAATGTATCACAGCTTCCACAGAAATATTAAGCAGCACAACTGTGTTCCACCATGATAAGCATTTTCTTGAGCAGCAAATTAGCACATTAGAATGATTTCTGAAAGATCAAGTGACACTGAAGAGTGGAATAATGATGCTGAAAATTCAGCTTTGCCATCACAGAAATAAATTACAATTTAAAATACATTCAAATAAAAAACACTTACTTTAAATGGTAATAATATTTTACAATATTGCTGCTTTACTGTATTTTTGTTCAAATAAATGCAGCCTTGGTGAGCATTAGACTTTCAAAAACAAAAAATATTACCCCAAACTTCTGAATGGTAGTGTGTGTACCCTCATATGAAAAGTAAGAGTTATTAATACAAATTCACGTTTTAAGGTTAATTCTTGTCCTCACAGTCCGCAGACGGATAAGGAGAGGGACCCTGATTATGATTCTCTGCCCTCACAAACGTCCCAGTCAGAGAGCTCTATGCTTCAGGTCATCTGTAGACCGGAGGCTACATCCAAAGAGGAGGCTTATACTTTTCACACTGTTCACAGTGAGTACAATGTGACAGACAAAAATGACAGTCACAACTGTAGTGCATTATGTGCAATGTCATGTGGAGCTGGGCTTTTAACATGTATAATATCTACAGGAGAGAGACCTCGTAAACTGTACAATGAAAGAGCTCTAAACTTACCCCTTGGTGCCGAGCTCATCACGGGCAACATATGGTACTCTTTCCTATTCTACTTTTCTTTTACAGTCACATCAATTAACATTAAATCAAAATGAAGTTTACCATCTCTCCATTAGTGATCTCCTCTCCACATCCTCTAACTCCGAGTGCCAGGACGGGTTAGTGGGAGGTCCTTCTGAATGCCCCTTCCAGCGACGCATCCTTCCAACTCGCCGACTCCGGCCCAGGAGAACCCATCCAGAAATCTTCCAGGTGTAGAATCCCTTTTTCCACACATTAAGCTGGCTATGATTCAACACAACAGAAAACATGTTGGTTCAGTTTAAAAATACTGTATCTTAAAGGAGAAGTCCACTTCCAAAACAAAGATTCACATATAATGTACTCACCCTCTCGTCATCCAAGATGTTCATGTCTTTCTTAATTCAGTCGGAAAGAAATGATGTTTTTTGAGGAAAACATTTCTGCATTTTCTCCATATAATGGACTGATATGGTGCCCCGATTTTGAACTTCCAAAATGCAGTTTAAATGCGGCTTCAAACGATCCCAAATGCGGTTATAAATGATCCCAGCCAAGGAAGAAGGGTCATATCTAGCGAAACGATCAGTTATTTTCATTTTAAAAAATACAATTTAAATACTTTTTAATCTCAAATGCTCGTCTTTCCTTTCTCTCCCTGAGCTCTGTGCAAAGTGAACATGCAAAAAAGAACAACAAAAAAGGTAAAACAGCGATATAGGACAATTTCGAAAGTTGAGGAGAACATGAGATGGGAGTTTTTTGACATACCCTAACTGTCATGAACCGGAACAAAAACAGTCCGGGTAGAGTAAGACAAGACGAGTGTTTGGCATTAAAAAGTATATAAATTGTATTATATTTTTAAAAATAACCAATCGTTATGCTAGACCCTTCTTTCTCGGCTGGGATCGTTTACAAACGCATTTGGGATCGTTTGAAGCCGCATTTAAACTGAATTTTGAAAGTTCAAAATCGGGGAACCATATCAGTCCATTATATGGAAAAAAATGCTGAAATGTTTTCCTCAAAAAACATAATTTCTTTACGACTGAAGAAAGAAAGACATGAACATCATGGATGACAAGGGGGTGAGTA
>JAHKKF010526525.1:0-11932 GCA_019740295.1 Labeo calbasu
TATTGTTTAACAAACTGAACTGATCGTTCAGCTGACAAAATACCTTTCTGAAAAAAAATTTCAGTTGACAGAAGAAATAAAATAAAAAATAGTATGATCGAGGACTTTTATAGAGTGTGTGCTACTGTAAAGACTGCAAGTCTGTCCCTCACAGCCTTGTTCATCTGTGCGAAAGAAATCGGCCAAAAATGAACATTTTGTCATCATAAACTCGTATTTTTTCACACCTGAATGAGTTGATGGTAGCCACTGACTTTCGTATTTTTTTCCACAGTACAACCCCAAAGTTTTTAACTTAAAAAAGGTAAGTGTTCATGCTGCCTTAAAATTTTAAGTTTACTCAACTCAAATCATGTAGTACAACTTAACATTTCATGTTGACTCAACTTAAAATTTTAAGGCATAACACTTACTTTTTTAAGTTGAAAACTTAAAAAAACGTAACATTAAAAAGTAACATTTTTGAGTGAACTTTTTTTTTAAATTCAATATGCTGTCTAACCTGACCACCTGCCTGAATTGCAAGCAGCAAAATGCAATCATGACAAAAAAATAAGCATGACAAGCTCTTCAGTATGTCAGAAAAAAATATATATATTATGCATATTACAATAAGCAAACAGAAATGTAACGTTAACCTGTTTAATATCATATCTGAATTTCCAGTGGATCAGAGTTATGAGGATGTAGACCCCGCGCCGGACTATGTGGACATTGAGGATGAGTCGAAACCTCCTGTCCCTCAACAACCCACCGTCACTCCACACTACGCCATCGTCGAGACTAAAAGTCTAGAGCAAGATGCTGTCTCTGAGGATTATGATGACGTTGAAATTCCTGCTAACATTGACAGCGAGGACTATGATGACATAGGGTAAAAGACAGAAAAAACAATTACTTTCCCTTCAGCTGGACACATGAGTGGACCCAGAAACCAACTATATGTTTCCTGCAAAGTACTGCTGTACAGTATTTGAGCAAAAACAAGTTTGAAAAGCATGTAAACTAATTTACTTTCACCTAAACCGATCTTTCGCTTCCCATTGTTTGAAATGCAGTACATCTTCCAAAAATGTCATTTGTCATTTTCTGTTAAAGTACCACATGAAACATTTGTGTAGAAGTGGTTAAGCAAGTTCAAAGGATGTGAGAGAAATTTTTTGGTAACATTTACAGTAAGATTCAATTTGTTAACATTAGTTCATGTATTAACTAACATGAATGAACAATGAACAATACATTTATTACAGTATTTATTAATCTTTGTTAATGTTAGTTAATAAAAATAGTTTATTTCACAGACTGATGTTAACAAGCACAACTTTTGATTTAGTAATGCATTAGTAAATGTTGAAATCATTCTTAAATTCTAAAGTAGTTAACTAATGAACATTATTGTAAAGTGTTACCAATATCTTAATATATAAATATATATATATATATATATATATATATATTATAGTATTCCTATAAATGATGTCTGCACTGACAAATTTTATGTCTGATACTACAGTATAGCTTGTTTTTTAATCCTGCGAATGTATAAACAAAATGCTTTTTGGAAAAGAAAAACAACACACAAGCAGTACTCTGAAACTGTTTTCATACATTTATTCTTAAAAAAAAGAAAAGAAAAAACAAGTAAAATGGTGACTATCAATAGATATTTGTCTTTCACAGCTGCTCGATTTGGAATCGCTGTTGTTCAGGGTAGCAACAGCAACATATCAAAAGTCAGTTCTTTTTTTAAACCCATGCCCACAGTCAGAGGAGCTTTATTGGGCCTTGCAGACAATTCGAGGCGTATGATTTCCGTGCACACAAACTACAAGTCTCCTTCTTGCTTGGTGAGTGGAGCCCCTGTTCTTTTGTACACAAGAGAAACAAGTCGAAAAAAGAAGATTTTCCTTCTCTTGCTCTCAGAGATGTCCATTAGTCGGCAGGCACACGGGGGCTCAGACTAGCCTCCTAGTCGCTGACCCTCACCCCAGGCAAAGCCTCCTGGGCGGTCTTCGGGGAGAGGGTTGTAGTTGGCATCTTCCTCAGGTGTATCAAACAGCATCTTACTGGAAAGGTAGAAAGATGTGTGTGTGGTTACAGACTGTGTCTAACACAAGTGTGGGCATGAAAGGAAAGGAAGCTTTCCCATCACAGGAATAAATCAGATTTTAAAATATATAGAAATTCTTTTAAATTGTAATAATATTTCACTATATTAATGTTTTACTCTACTTTTGATCAAATACATGGAGCCTAATAACCAAAGTCCTTTTGTGAAGACATTAGCACTCACAGGATGGAGGGAGTCCTCAGCCATCTGCCACCACCTGGTTGGTTGGGAAACACATCCTCCAGAAAGTAGTACACGTGTCCCACTGCGATGCCTTATATTGAAAACACAAAAAAATATAACGCCAGCAACAGATTAATTCATTATTACCTAAAAATTAAAAGCTGGAGTCATTTGTTGCAAAGTGTCAGCAGAAGAAAAGTTAATAAATCGGATTCATTTAAAAGTTTCTACCTAAAAGGTCCACAATGATGGAGTTTCCCAGCAGCAGAGAGAATCCCATGAGCACCCACGGTAGAAAAGGCGCCTGGAAATTCAAAAGGCCGAAGAAATTCATGCGCACGTTTGGGTTCCTCCTGCTCCATATGTACACCAGCATGATGGTGAAAGCCTGACCTAAGAACACAAGATTCACAAACGTGCCAAATATCTGCGCAGCTATTAAGAAATTTACAGTCGGTGTTTGAGCAAATGTAACAATGTTTGTTATATGTCTTGAAATCTTAAAGTGCCTACACTCTTAAAAAAAAAATGAGTTCTTCACAGCGATACCATAGGAGAACCATTTTTTATAATCTGAAGAACCTTCTTTCACCACAAAGAACCTCTTGTGAAACAGAAAGGTTCTTCAGCTGTTAAAGGTTCTTTATGGAACCATTTAGAAAAAAGGTTCTTCTATGGCATCGTGAAGCACCTTGATTTTTAATAGTAGATATAAGGCATACTGGATTTTGTTTTGTAGCATAATGCATATTTTTGACATTTCACATGGTTTTATTAAACACAGAATGAGGTCAAACAGCACGTCTTTCATTACTCAGCTTCTATATTGAGGTTAGAATGGGACGTGACTCATTTTGCTGTTCTTTTCTTCCGACAGTACCACAAAACTAGTATTTCATTCTGTGAACTTCTCAAAATACTGGATGATGATCTCAAGCATATTAGTCATTTATATGCTAATGAAAACATGCCTATGCTGGAACATTACCTTCAATGCAATGTGTATAATATTATTTTATTTAAATGTGTGTCCTTTTTTCTTTCCCTATTTACTGTAATCCATTTTTTTTTTTAATCTTTTTTTTTTTTTGGACTTTTTCCATTTTTTTTTAAAGTCTTTTAAAGGGGTCATGACATGGATACATTTACATTTAGTCATTTTGCAGACACTTTTATCCAAAGCGACTTACAAATGAGGACAAAGGAAGCAATCAAAATCAACAAAAGAGCTACGACAAAATCAACAATTGCTATGCTAAGTCTCAGTTAGTCTAACTCAGTACACATAGCAAGGTTTTTCTAAATTATAAAATAAATTAAAAAGAAAACAGACAGAATAGAAAAAGAATAGAGCAAGCTAGTGTTCTTTTTTTTTTGCTTTTTTGTTAATTGTATAATAAAAAGAAAACAGATAGAAAAGATAGAACATATAAAGACTAGTAAGCTAGTAAGTTTTTTTAAAGAATTGAATTAGAATAGAGAGTGCTAGAGTTAGAGGGTCAAATAAAGATGGAAGAGGTGTGTTTTTAGCCGATTCTTGAAAATGGTTAGGGGCTCAGCTGCTTGGATTAAGTTAGGATTTAGTTTTTAATTTTTGTAACATGATGCTTGATGCTCCTTGATTTCTTTGCACACATACAAAAAAAAAATTCAACCCTGTTAAACCAAAAACCTCAAAGCGAACTTAATTTCACTCCATTTGTTCTATTGACGACAGACTCCAGATTGATTGAAATTTCGATTTGCTTTTGGTGCAATGCAACACTCGCATTCAGAATGTCAGCCAAATGTTGACATGTTGACCAATGCAAATGTTTGTGCTCGGGTGACATCACCTTGCACCTTGACCCCTTTAATTATCTTACATTATTTGAAACTTGTCTGGTTATGTATTTATTATGTCTATGTCCATAAGAGGGATTATTATTTTAAACTGATTTTGTCTAAGCAAATCACTTTAAAATATCATTGTGAATGAAATGTGCTATTTAAACACACTTGCCTACATTTACATTTTAGACAGAAGTTATTGCGCTGTAGAGATAAATGAAATAAGATCTTCTCTTTTGAGAAAACATGAAGGATACAGTCATGAGAAGGCCACCGAAGAGGAACATAAAGACAAAGTCAGCGGTTCTCCCTCTGAAGGAGCCCTCCTCCAGCATCCGACAGTACCGGTACCTGTGAGACTTGAGTTAAGGACTGAACAAACTTTAAACTTCAGACAACGCTAACTGTACAATTTAGTGATGCACTATGAATATGATATAAAAAAAGGATACAAAAATATCATGTTGAATAAGAAGTTGAACCCAACCGGACCAAAAAACAAAAAGTTGGTTATTAGCCGCCATACCTATAGACACACACACACACACACACACAATTAGAATCACGTGATGCAATACTAACTCTATAAAACCAAATGTACCATATTTAATACACAAATTTCCATGGCCTCTAAATTACCAGCTTGATCTAATGTTCGCACAGATCTACTATATGGCTTTGTGATCGGAATTATAATTTATATTGTTGGTTAAATATCAAAATGAGTTTTTTTTTTTTCAATCATGCTCAAATTGGGCTGTTTTTTCCTTCTCAAGAATGAGCTCCATATTATCCTATATCATACTATATGAACAATAATGGATACAAAACATAAAACACTCATCTTTTTTCTTTATTATACTGTATGAAGTATAAAGGTTCAATAAACCGTTCCAATTTATTTAATTTTATGACTTTTGTTTAATATGTCAGGCTTCACAAGCTAAAAATAAAACAAGGCACAGCATTCTTCAAAGAAAGACTTTTTATGACACTTACCTGATAATTTCTCAATATTAAATCTGGGTTGAAATAAAGCTGGAAAGGTGTGATGAGTTCTAATTGCTGTGAACACAAATGAAACACCACGGTCATATACGAATGTATGTTGTAGGTAAATAAACAGTGTTTAATGGTAACTTAATATTACACTTAAATAACAAGTGAAATAAAAAGCAAAGTTACTTTTAGCAGATCGCAGTCAGCTAAATGACAGTAAACACAGGAAGTAAGATGCGAACGTGCAAACAGAGCAACTTGATACCAATTGTTGTGACATTTAAACTTAAATATATTGCTTTTAACATTTCATAACATACATACAGATGTTACCGGTGGGTTTAAAGTACATATGTCCTGATAACATCTTACAGAACATCAGCTGTGTTTTAACTGCATAGGACGAGGACACGGCAGATAATAGCGCCGGAGACCCTGATATTCATCTATGTACTTACCACGGCGGCTGTAGTGAGTACGCAAGCGGTGGTATAAGCTCTAGTAACCACAGGAATCTGTAAATATTCCTGTCGGATTGTCTGGTATGCCATTTTTTGGAGCGACAACGCTGCTTCCGGCACCTTCTTGACACGTCATCACCTGGACAAGCGAATGAAGGAGGTGGTTTTAGTTTTTGATGATTCCAATTGGTTAACGCTTTGAGAGCTCACTGCTTTGATTGGTCATCTAACGTGTCAATTAATGTTTTGTCCCGGTCAGTGGATGTATGGCATTTTTCTATTGGCTGGTAGAGATTGTCCAAAAATGTATGAAAATAATAGTTTAATTTATGGTGAAAGTTTTACATTGGGATGGGAATGCCTATTAAGTAAGTATACAACAGTCGGATTGCAGTCAAAAGTAAAATTCCTATCCAATTTTTCCATAGAGGAACTGATTGTCAACAATAACTTACAAGTAACTTAAATCAGCTATGAGGTTGTTACCGCATTATTTAATTTTTTTTTTCCCTGCGGTAACAAACTATATATACATATTTTGCAATAAACGTAAATATATTGTTAATACATAACCAGCATCTAAAATAGTTTTCGTTTTTTTGTGATTCGATTATATCTTTTCGCAGGGATTGTAGTTTTTTTCACTCGTTGACTGAGGACATAAGTACTCAATCTTATGTATGTCTTTTTGTCCAATTTTCAAATACTTTTTTTTTGTGTTTGTAATGCCGTGGTTTACCATTAAATAAATAAAGTGGTTTAAATAAAACAAAATAAAATAATAAAACTAAACTATATAAAATCTCTATGGGAACAGTGAATAGGGAAATTATTCCAGAACCAAGGTCGTTGAAAACAAACAAAACAAAATAAAATCTCTATGGGAACAGTGAATGGGGAAAATATTCCAGAACCAAGGTCGCTGAGAAAGTAGCCAGGCATCGTAGCAATTTATAATGGATGGATTTATTTTGTAAAAAGTCCAAAAAGTCCAAAATCTTTCATCTACGACGTGTTTGCTCTGTTATGCTCCTAATCCAAAGGGGGCGATATTGCGCTTTTAAACACATTTGTACTGAGTGACGCATGAAGAAGGTTGAACAACGCGCGGGCTGTAGAGATGGCAGAGAGCGGAGGTAAACTATGATTCGGTTTTTCAAACATTGTTAACAAAACAAAAAGTGGGGGTAAAGTCAAGTTATGTCACTTAATGTGTAACTCTAGAATATTAGAAAATATTTACTCATTTTTACATGTAGATTAATGTAGATAAATGTTATTGTCATAGTTTCGTGCGGCTAGCTCTTTAATGTTTTGATAAACAGCAGTAATTTAGCATTTGGAAACGTATCCAACGACACTACTGAAAAGCAAGCCTATATTATATTATATACGTTTGTGTATAAAATAATATGTTTCTTGGTCAGCAAAACAGCATACTAGAATGATTTCTGCTGAAAATTCAGCTTTTCTGTTTGAATTTGTAAAAATATTTTAGTTTTTACTCATCACATAAGTGAAGTATAAAAGCGAGCATAAGAGACTTTTTAAAAAATTTGTAATTACTCCACATTTTTGACTGCCAGTGTATGGATATGTGTAAGCCATATTTGTGGCTTAACTTGTCTCTGTTATGACTATAGTTTCAGTGGGATCTGAATCCCTGCAGCTGTATGAAGCACAGTTTTTCGGCTTCACCCCAGAGACCTGCACTTTACGAGTTCATGATGCCTTTCGAGACTCCCTCAATCATATATTGCTTGCCGTTGAGTCCGTATTCGTAAAAAGATTATGTCCAGGCCAGGATCCACCAGCAGAGCTCAGACTGACAGCCCGAGAGAGCACCCAAAAACTGCGGCAGTTCTTACAGGAGCGCTTTGAAATCATGTTTCAGCGCATGAAGGGGATGCTGATGGACCGTGTCCTCTCCATCCCTCACAATGTCCTGCTGCCCGATGACCAGCTGCACCAGAAGTACCCAGAAGGTAAAGAAGACCTCATGAAGCTGCAGGACTCCATTGCAAAACTTCTGCAGGCTTATGAAGCCGAGGTCTGCGCCAAGCAAGCGCTTCTCGCTGAGCTCGAGGAGCAGAAAGAAACGCAGAAACAGCTGGATGAAGTGCTGCGGTGGATCGAGGAACTGCGTCTTTCGTGGAGGAGAGAGGGAATGGGAAATGTCCAAGATAGCGTTAGACACATGATGGAGACTGTGGGCCAACTGCAGGACGTTGTGGGGAAGATTAACAAGCAAAGTAAAGGGCTGGATGAAGTTTGATGAAGTTCCGACCTCCGTACCACAGGTGCTGTGGTGTAATCGCATAATCCATCCACCAGGGGGAGACGGTGCATAATCTATTTGGTACAATGACATTAACATACAAGTACCATGATCAGTCCAGCTTCAAAGCTGTACATTTGTAATCAGGCGATTTTCCTCAGACATTTGAAATGCAGTCCATCTCTCCTTCCTCAAAGTCATTGGGTTTTCTCATTTACGATTCGGTGCCTTTGATGTTCAGTACAGTGAGATCTGCATTAGATTAGCCCAAATTTCCCACAGGCTTGAACTGATGTGTCCAACAGCCTGGCTGGCTTTACACTTTACAGAAAGTTTTATGTTGTTTGAGGAGATATTTTAAGGTCTTTCCCTTGATGTTCAGAGGAGAAAGATTTTAAGTTCATATTGACTTGTACAGGACCTTAACGCCAGCAGAGGAACACCGAAATTTTGTACAAAATCTGAATCTAAATTAGCACTTAGATTGAGTTGTTAAGTGCAAATGTCAAGAGAAGAAATGTCAGAAAAAACTGAAAAGCAAATGTTAGAAATACATGCAATAGACTATATGTTTGTTTTGTCCGTAACTGTAAATAACAATAAAATGATTGCGTTTGTATTATAACCATAAGTGCTTTATTGCCAATTATGTTTGCACATACAAGGAATTTGTTTTAGTGTCACAAGCTTCCAGTACAGAGATAACAACACAGATGTGAATAAAGTACACATAATGTATATATAAATAAACAAAAAATAAACAAAAATAAAAATTACATATTAGTACATACTAAAATGGGTGTATGTGTATATATATATATATGTATTTTATAAAATTATCTTTAGAACACAGTGTCCTGAAAAAGGGTCATTCCTTATTTTGCTGATTTCATTTTTACTCAAAAGCAAGATAACATTTACATATATTGAATAATAATTTTCTCAAAAATCTAAATTGTGTTAATTGTGTCACCCAAATGTTTTAAAATTATTTGGTGCAGCTCTGTTACATGTGACAGCTGTGAAATAACTCTTTTTTGGACCCTTTTCACATTTTCAGGTTCTCATAAGTGAAGGTCATCATAACATCTGTGGTCAACAACAACAGCAAAAAAAATGTATTTTCAGATTTGCTCCAGTAGCAAAAGAAAGCAAAATTGAAAAAAGAAGTTGGTGTTAAATTTGCCATCACTGCCTCAGTCGTTGTGTAAGAAACAACCAGCAGCTGTATCTGAAATAACACTATTTATAGTGTTATAAATATACATATTTTTTAACAATGTTTTTTGAATGTTAATAACTATGGAATCAAGTTGGAATAGAGTCCATTCCCTGCTACAGTAGTCAACTTTTGAAGTGGATCAAAACCTTTCATTATAGTTGTCCTAAAACCAAAACAATACCCGTTGTCTTAGGATAACTTTGAACTTTATGATCCACTTCAAATGTTGACTACTGTAGTAGTTATGTTTATTTTTGTTTTGTAGACATTCAATATTAAAAATTGCGTAATCAAAGATGCAACATTCAAGTTTTGTTTTATGATACAAACTAACACCCCCATTTTAAATACAGACAAATTTTGAACACTTTGATAATAAGCACAATGCTTTGGTTTACTATAAAATGAAAATCCTGGAAGGCTGATGAATTCAGGAAGTTTATCTTGTAGCCATGTTTCAGACACACAGATGATATCAGTTTTTATATATCTATGATCAGATTTAATAACTTCAATATGAGGAATTAGTGCTTGTACAACTAGGGGTGCCCAAACTCAGTCCTGGAGGGCCGGTGTCCTGCAGAGTTTAGCTCTAACCTGCTGCGAAGTTTCTAGCAGAGATTTTCTTATTATTGGGAGATGAGAGGGTCTGTATTACTTACTATTGGAGAAAGCATAACAGCTAACTTGGATCTTGTGTCCCTTAATAACCAATCACATTACAGCATTGACGTCATTGAATTTCAGTCCGAGTTGTGCGACATTTATTGGCCGTTTCCTCTAAAAAGCTGTTTATTCTGCATAGTGAAGCCTCTTTTCAATTGACATCCATTCAAACAAAACGGCCTCTGGTCTCCTTTCCCACGTACTGCCAGACCAGAAGCGTTAGGTTTAGCCGTTACGCTTTTTCGGCTAATGGTTACCGGCTTGCCATCTAGTCGCTTTGTTTCTATGCCTAGTAAGAGCTTGATTAGCTGGTTCAGGTGTGTCTAATTGCGGTTGGAGCTAAACTCTGCAGGACACCAGCCCTCCAAAAACGAGTTTGGGCACCCCTAAACTACACTTTGGCTGCGTTCCACTCCACTTTTAGAAACGCACTTGCAAACTTCCCCAAGCATTTCTCCTAGGTGGAAACCTTGCTGCCATTTTGAAGATGAGGGAAGTTTATATGGACAGACCCTCTACCCCTTGATTTTGAACAAGGGAGCTTTGACCGAGTCTGCTTTATATCCACATTTTAGGCTGCTCCATAGACTAGTGGTTCTCGACTCCAGTCCTCAGGGCCCACTGCTCTGCACATTTTGTATGTTTCTGAATCTGACACAGTTCAGTTCATGGATATTTCTCCTAACTAGCTGATGATCTGAATCAGGTGTGTTAAATGAGGGAGACATAAAAAATATGCAGAACAGTGGGCCCCGAGGACTGGAGTTGAGAACCACTGCCATAGAACACCATGCAACAGGATAATGGCGTCATCTCAGAACTGGTTTAATTTATTGCCACTTTAAACAACTCTATAATATATAAAGGATTTTTACATTTAAAACAGCCCCAGCATGCCTATATACGTATAGTATGCTGCACCAAACTAATTTGTAAGGGGAAAAATGTAAACAATATACCAACTCCATAGCAGATTCTAAGTGATCAAAGGCTTAGGACATTCCAATTCAGCCCATTACAAGAATTGCGGGCACTGATGCAATGTAATCAATGACGTCCATCCAAGTAAACGAGACAGAGTGAAGTTAGCGAGTGAGGGGCATAGAAATGGACTGGAAAGCAGCCTATAAAGTTATTTTAAGGGGTTCAATAAATGGAGGCATCTCTTGAATTGAACTCTCAATGTTATTATTTGCATGAATATAAAAATTCATGACAAAAGTCTCAACAATGAGTATTTGTAGAGATGTTACACAGCTAAGAGCCATATATGCCTGTCCAGAAGCAAAGATTTTTTTTAAAGGAGACCTATTATGCCTCTTTTTACAATATGTAATATAAGTCTCAGGTGTCCCCAGAATGTGTCCGTGAAGTTTTAGCTCAAAATAGCCCACAGATCATTTATTATGTCATTTTGAAAATGCCTATATTAAGTGGAAGCAGACCCACTATTTTCGTGCCTTTTTAAATGCAAATAAGCTGTGGCTCCCCGCCCCCTTTTTCAGAATAGTGCTTTGTCTTTACAGCTCATGCCTCAGGTTGATTTTGATTATCATGTCTATCACACTGAAATCATGTGTTTTAAAGCCATATTAGTTTAAACTTCTGATATATGATTTTCTGAGCGCACACATCTGAAGCATGCATACAGAAAGTGGCTGTCACACGGCAAGTGAGTACTAAACTATGGTCTCTTTCATGTCTTACTGTGCTTAAACTGTCAAATACACACGTTTATGTTAAAAACACACAGGAGTTACAAAACCAGTCGGTTATATTTGTGAAGGTAAACAGTTGGGGAAAGAAATTGCATGTTTTTATTAGATCTGTGTGGCAGCAGCGTGATATACAGGCAATAAATCGATAAATCCACTGCTCTCTTGTCTGCTCTGAAGCTGGGACTCTAAATCATGTTCTGTGCTTGTCTGTGCAACCAAAGAGAGAACAGTTAACGCGCTTTTCTCAAACTTTTGCCTTGGCATTAGAACTACACTGTAAAAAAACAAAAAACACAATTTGTTGAGTTAGCTTAAAATAATTTGTTACCCTGCTGCCTTAAAATTTTAAGTTCAGTCAACTAAAATAAGTTAACTTGAAATGTTAAGTTGTACTAAGTAACAACTTAGATATTTGTGTTTGCTAAACTTAACAGATGGGTAAGTAACCCAGCTGCCTTAAAAATT